>MU186172.1:80633-95906 GCA_016904865.1 Pissodes strobi | reverse complement strand
CTAGGGTAAGTTTCAGTAACTACAAAAGAGATTACTTACGTTGGTCAATGGAAGAGTGTTAAGAACGATAGTTCATGATAAGTAAGGGAAATGTGTAAAACAAATTTTTAAAGTAAAGTAAGTTCTTTAAAAAGACACGAAAAAGCAAACATAGATCATACATCATGTTGAAACAACCCATACAGTTTCTTTCTAAACTTTAAAAAGAGCCGTCAATGACATTTATTATGCCCAGGATTTCATTGCAAATTCAGTCAAAGTATCCGTTTTATGTTAGTTAAACTGAAAATGTATGACGCTCCTTATATATTTAGTGCCTGCTAACTTTACACAACAAAACAACCTCTAATACTGTTTGCTGGTCGAGTTGAAAAATGACAATTTTTTAAAGAGTTTTCACATATTATTTAATTTTAGAAGACAGTTACTCATTTGGAGCAACCTCTAGAGAAGTACCAGGTCTTTCCTCATAATTAAACGGCTTCTCCTTCCTGGCTTTATTATGCGAGGTGAAAAAAACTTTCAATACAAGAGTTATAGGGTTTATTGTAAACCATCAAGAAAAATAGTTGTTGCATATACAGGGATGAACCACAAACATCTGGTGAACCAAACTTACGATTTTTTAAATAGAACTTCCTGTACATTATGTGACAAGTTGATAGCGCTTAAAATCTCCTTTTCAAATACATACATATAATTTATCCATATTTGTTTCAATAGTTTTGGATATATTTATAGTATTAAAGCCAATAATCAGTTTTTTCCTATTATAAAATAATATATTGCATTAGCCAAGAATCTAGGACACAAATAATGCAAATAAACTGTTGTCAAATAATGATAGTTTTCTATCAAATTGATGTACATAAAATGATTTACACTGAAGACCGAAAGATGTGAAGAAGTTTATTTATTTTACAAAAATAATAAGAATCCTGTTAGCAAAAAGAGAATATAAAAATTACACCCGGGTAAACCTTTGCCATCAAGAAGCATTTTTTTTTACGCAGAGAGAAACTTTACTTCCGCCTCTTGAACTAAATTAGTGAGATTACCATAGAAGTAAAGTCTTACTTGAATATTAACATTGTATAAATTTAAGCATTAGAACAATTACATATATAATAAAATAAATCTCTTGTCTTAAACATATCTTGTAGTTACTTTGTTGATTATGCGATAAATAATTTTTAGGTACACTTAGCTAACTACTGTCAGTTAGCACCTTCCGAGCCACTGTTTGTCTTCGACCACCCGAATTTTCCCGAAGACGGTCGACCACCGGACAACACTAGACACAAATCCGTTAGGTTCCCTCCAATATCCAAAGCTTCAGTGCTGACCGGATTTGCCGGTTTCTTCGAGACTGTGCTTCACGGCAATGTAACATTGTCTACAAATCCCAAGACTCATACACCTAATATGGTAGGTTTTTGGCAAAGATTTATATTTTAGTACCTTGTACGCTAACAGACAAGGAGGTCCTAGAATGTACTGTTTTATTTTCTCTTTGGGTTAAATGCAATACAGAGCAGATTCCTAAATAGCATTTTAAAACTTATAGTTCTCAAATTTGATATTTAAAACTGTTATGACTTCAATTAAAGAGATCGATGTGTAGTTTTGTAGTTTCTTACATTGAGGCTAAAAAACCATGCAAATTCTGTAGTTTGGGTTAATTTTGTATATGTAGCTTGTAATCTCATATTTAGCTCAATCCAAGACCACCGGGAGCTGATATATTAATTTATAATTTTTAACAAAATCGCTGCAAGAGCATTCTTCCTTCGCGTGTTCAAAGTTTGGAAATTTTGGAATTCCACAAACTTCAAACCAACTTTAATAATAATTTTTAGGTTTCCTGGTTCCCTATTGTATTTCCTCTCGCCACACCACTGCAGTTAAAAGCAGGAGACGTGATAAGAGTCTCATTTTGGCGTGCAGAAAGTGCAGACAAAGTTTGGTATGAATGGTGTCTTGAATCACCATGCAGGACTCCCATAATGAACCCAAATGGCAGATCGTATAGTATTAAGAAGCACTAACAATAGTTGTAAGCTTAAGTACTAAAGTTATGATACTAGGTAATGTTTTATTTTTGTAATTCTTAAGCTAAGATACATTTTTGTCTTACATAGTCTTTTTATTTATTCTCTCCATGTTTCTGCTGTTATCCAGCTCTTATTCTAGGCCAGGTTTCACAATATTAAGTGGCCAGAAAGTATTGGCTAGTACCCGTAGTTACAACTGGAAACTAACCGACGAGACAATTGAAATGTTATTGGGTAAAGATGAAGATTTTTTACTGTGCGTTACATCACTTTCTCTCTGACGTTATCCGACTGGTCAGTTTTATTTCAAAAATGCCACGTTATTACGAAAGAAAACAAGTGTTAATTTTAAAACCTTCAGCTATGAATGCATTCTCTAATGTAAATAGATAAAACTACAAAAGTGTGTTTGTATGAAAGTGGTCATATGCATTCATAAATAAATATCCTTTATTGACCAAATATAACAATTTGACAAAAGGTAATAGGTCCACAAAGCGGTTTTTAACAATTAGCACAATAAAAAAAATATATAAAACATAACCATTAGGTAACAATAATTAACAAAAAATTAACAACTGGCTTTGATGATCATATATCTACTTTTATAGTCTTGAAAATAAATACTTAAATACTACAAATTGACAAACAAAATATCACAAAAAGATTACATTGATCACAAGAACAAATGCAAACTATGTATTATGGATAGCACCCTTTATGACATCTGTCACTTTCTTTTTAAAACAAGAAAGGCTTAATGTTTTTTACATCTTTGGGAATTTTGTTGTATAAGGTTGTTGCCTAATACGAAAAACATGATTTAAAAAATTCTGTTTTGTGTCTGGGAACGTCAATAATATTTGTTCCCCTTATATTTATTTGATGTTGATCACCACGAAATGCAATCAATTCTGCCAAATAATCTGGCTTTGCATCAGAGTTGGAGTTACAATTAGAGTAAAGTTAAGTAGGCAGAGTTAAGAGTAAATTTCAAAGTAAAATTAAGAGCCTGAAATAAAAAACGAACATAAGCCGTCTCAAAATGGCGTCCTCATGCTGCTAAAAAAACTCGCCATCACTCAATTAATTACCTGATGTCCGGCTCTCCCTCAGTGTCTGCTAATCCATACTAAAATGCCATTGGAGTCAAAAACTAGTATATCCAGCCTATCTGCTATCAATTTCCAGGGAAATTAACAAAACATTTTGACGCCGCCGTCACCGCCTTTACCCCTTTTAGGCCTGAAGGTCTATTCGAAAAGGGATCCTGCTTCAGCAACAATCGGTTTTATTCACCAAGACTCGTAAAAACTAAGTTCCGCAAGATGACACGAGATCAACCTACAAAACCCGAGTCGATACGAGGTCAATTCAAATACCACCAACTAAGTAATCATGAATTCACTTCATAATTAGAAAATTCCGCGAAAAACTCGATCAAATCTCCTTCACAAAACATTCTGAATTATGTATATTAGCGGCTAGCTCCCAAGATGCATTCTGTTTACTATTGGTCAAAACAATTGGGCGTGGCTTGGAATACGTCAGCTGACTTGACAATAACAGCACAATATTGACTTGCATCTTACTGCTGCTCCCCGATAGGATTTAAGTACAAATACTACCTGTAAATAGTTGTTTGTGTGAATCGTTGATGGAAAAGATGTTAGATTGGATTGTTGTACTGCCCTTTTTGTTATTTTTTTTTCCTGATTTCGGACTTGCCTTGGGTTAGTTTTGGTTAGTTCCTGTTTGTTGAGCCCCCGTAGCCAGCGGAGGGCCATGTGTGAAGTGAAATGTTTTAAGAGCCGTTTATAGTGGATATACAGCAGCTTGCACGTGTTTCCGCGAATATATTCCATTGCCTACCATTCAAAACATATTACCACAAAGAATCCCCCTTCTTCTTGTGCATATTTCAAGCATAATAACGTCCAATTGTTTCGACCAATAATAAACGGAATGCATCTTGGGAGCTATCATCTCCTCTAATTATGTCACAAACTAAAGAAAGGCTGTAAAATTAATAGATGCATTGCTAGTTGCCTATCTACATCGCCAACTTTTCATATTAAATTCAAGATGCCGGCACCCATATTTGGGGATTACAGAAACTGTATGCCTGCATCCAGTGGCATAGACAAATCAATTACATTAAAATAATTCCAATGGTGTGCCAGATTATATTAAAGTTTGCGAATGTAAGAAAATAAATTAATTGTTTTTGGATATTTAACCGCGAATTGTTACAGAAAATTCAAAATTACTGACATTGGAACGAGCTTATCCAAATGATTGTTACAAACTATGGAAGCAAACTGTGCATCATCTGCAGAAAGTAGCAGTATTAGTGGTAGTTTACAAAACCAAATTGTTCTCCCCGAAACTATAAGACCAAGCGTTACCTAGGAAGGTAATTTCAAAAAGAAAAAAGGGAAAATCGATGATCTTAACTAATACACCCATAAAGGATGAGCTTGAGAAAAGGGCAAAAGAATGAAAAAATAAAGCAGAAAAAAAGAAAACCGTTGTGCGTAAGGTCCTAGAGTCATCGTCATCTGAATCAGGCGAGGAGCCTCTCTATGAAATTTCTTCCGAATGGGAAGGAGATGAGGAATCTAACAATGTGATTGTTTCCAAGCAAGCGGAGGATTATAAAAAAGGCGGTTACTTAATAGTAAAAGTTTATGGAAAAGTCATGTAGAAATTACGCTGCTGAAATAAGTAATAAGCTTCACAATGGATACAATTTTGCCTTTTTGAAAAGGCAACACCCTTCTCATCGATTTAAATACTCGGAAGAAGAGCACAGTTTGTGTAGTTCACCTCCACCTATTAAATATTTAAAAGATCGTTATGAAATTTAATTCAACTATGATCTTTCAGTTAAATGTTCAATAATTTCTTATTTTGCTATTTTTTAATAAAATAATCCATGTTAAATTTGTTGATTTTTTATTAATGATGATGGGGTTAAATGGACAGTGGTATGTCGAATTAACTTAGCTAGTCAGGTTAGTTGGTCCACAAGCACTGTTTAAAAAAAAAATAAGTTTTCCAAAAAAATGTTGAATTTTTGATTTCAGTGCATAGTATTACGGTAATGTAATGCTTTATTAACATACTCACAAATCGCAGAGTGGCTGATGTATTATAAAATGTAAATTATAATAATTAAAAAAAAAAACGGTCCAGTCAACCTCACTCTACCCTACAATTACCGCACCGATTCACTGTAATGGAATTTAAGCTAGCAGTTTTATTAACATTATCATACGTAACTTTGTGTTACCTTGTTCAGTCTTGTAAATAAAGTATATATGTTGCAAGTTATAGCAGAGACAAAGAATATCTAATGTATCTGGTTATAGCATTGCTTTCTAGCATTGATTATATTGTTTCCTTACGTTTAACTACCACTTTATGAGTATGAACGTATGAGTTTAGGTTATCGTTCGTTCGTTTGGACTGTGGGTTTCACGGCATTCACCCAGACACTGGTTTTTATTCTTCTTTCGAACCGCCTAATAAAAGGCTCCTGACACACGTCATAGTCCCCACTCTATGAAATCACTAATACTAATGATTTACTTAAATTTGACTGTTACATAAAACTTAACTTTAATAAGAGTGGAGTTAGTAAACATACAGCCACGATACACCTACACACGGTATGTCAGCGCGCATGTTGTTCTCCGTCATTGTCCCGCCTGTGACGTCACGTGCGTCGCAAAATTTAAATGTATGTATGCCAATCTTATGGATAGGATTATAAGAACTACGTTTATTTCTTAAATATCATGCATATTTAATATGATTGATCGTTTAGTGGGGTACATTTAATTGGATTTAAGAATATATAGATATATTAACCCACTGACAATGTTAATGTAAGAGTAATAGAAATACTTAATATATCGTATACATATGTAATAAAAACTAAAAATGGGTATTTGAAAATAAAGCAGGTCATTATTAATTTTAAAATAATATATTTAGTACAGCAGCAAATACAAACATGGAACATGCAAAAATATATATTGAATGACAAAAATAAAGGCATTAAAAATCACCCAACTATTAATGACTTTTATTATCTGTTTCAATGGGAATTAAAAGAAACTAAAAACAATTAATTAACATTAAAATATATAATTTATTAAAAATACTTAATATTATGTATTTTTTATAGTTTGTATTTTTCGGTCTAATTTTTTTTTACATTTTCAATGCTTATTTTACGATTAAGATCTCGAAGTCTAATGTATGTGCGGGTTCTTGAGAAACAAAGGAGAACTTCGTAAGGAATTTTAATATTGCCATCTAGCCTGTTCATAGTTCTTTCGACTAACTTTTTAAATAAGAATTTTCCACTTGCCAAAAATTCTCCATGCATACTGTTAAATTCGGACTCCATTAATTTAGTAACTTGTATCAAATCTTCATTTGGATACAACAGATTTCCCCTTGAAATAAAAGTAAGCCAATTTTGTGGCGACTTATCTTTTTTCATTTTTTTTAGTTTCAGTTTCTGTTCCTAAATTATATTTTCCCCAAAATTTGTGAGCAACATATCCGGCTATATATATTAATGCTTCCTCATGAATTCTTGTTGTTAATTCAAAACTTTCTAATAATTCAAAACCATCAACCATACGGCCCCCACCGGAATTCCAAATTCCAATGCTTAGATGTCTTCTAGCGTGGATTCGTGCGACGCGCGTGACGTCATGCGCAGGCCGTTCGCAATTTCGTCCAAGCTCCTGACATACCGTGTGTAGGTGTATCGTGCATACAGCATAACACAGGTTTAGACTCTTCTCGCTCCCGGGCAACGGAGGAGCATTATACACCCCGAAATGTTGCCTCGGATGTAAAACCCTGGGAATAAAAGAAGTTTGCTTATATAACCTAGAAATTAAACATGGGAATTATTATAGCTTTATGCCGTCGTGAGATAGAAATCTCACAATGGCATTGATAACAGAACTGTTTAAGTTAGACAAAATAGATTGGACAGACATAGGACTGTCCATTCCCATCTCCCGTATCGCCTGGTACAAGTCCGTATCTAAAATGGGACAGTTAAAAAAGATATGCTCCAGATCAGCAACTCCCGCGTTACAATCACAATTTGGGTCATTAATGAGGCCTATTCTATATAAATGAGCTGGACAAAGACAATGTCCAGTCCTCATCCTTATATGTCTACTATGAACATATGCTAGTCTTTTGAACCAAAGTGTAAAAGGAAAGTCACTCTGTATTAATGCGTACCATCCGCCCTTTCTTTGTGTTGAAACATTCCAGTCTTGTCTCCATTTGTCCTGAACTTTTGTTTTAATATAGGGAATTAGATCAAATTTATCTAGTCTGACGTCCATAGGAACTCTCAGATTTCTGCCAATATTCGCCAACTGATCTGCTACTTCGTTTCCATGAATGCCCCAGTGTCCGAGAATCCATGAGAGCTTTATGTCGAATATGGTATGGTTTGCGTCTAAGATCATCTGCTTGGTAGAAAAAGAAATGTGGTCTAATTTAGTCGATATACCTGATCTATTAATCTTCTGGATTGCACTGCTAGAATCTGTGAATATAACAGCCTTCCTAATGTCCTGTTCTACACAAAAGAGTAAAGCTTTGTTAATTCCAATAATCTCGGCTGAGCAAATTTGGATTTCATTCGGTAATCTTTGAGAAAATTTTATATTATTGGCTGGGCAAAAGATTTTGTAAATAAGGTCCTTAGATGCATCAGTAAAGATCCATGTATAAGAGGCTGCATTGACGTTGCCTTTTCCAAAAATAGGGCGTTGCTGTGAGTATTATCTTTGGACATATTCAATTTTAAAATGGGAACCGATTTTAGCCGGGTGAGAAAGTTATATTCGAAACATGATAGAGATTCCTGGACATTCAAACACTCTTGGGAGTTCCTTATATGCTCGGACCAAGTATGGGGGTTCCTTTCTTCGCCAATATCTGTTGTCTGCACTATCCATGACTGACATCAATTGTTGGAGGAGTTCCAAGATTGGGTTATTGCTAATTGAGAGGTTTTTCAATATAAATTTTTGAGACAAGTATATTCTTCTCATTTCCAGAGACATTTCACTACATTCGGCTAGTAAGGCTTTTGTGGGGGTTGATTTCATGCATACTCTGTGATCACTCTTAGTGCTTCATATTGAACTCGGTCGAGTTTAAGTAATAGTGCTTTAGATGTTGGCATGAAAAGTTGAGACGAGTATTCAATGTGAGATCTCACAATACCATTATAAATATGCAATAAAGTTAGAGGGTCGGCTCCCCCACCATACTCGGCTAACTACTCTCATGACATTAATGCCTTTCTTAGCTTTAACTTGCTTATCCCACTTCAAGTTCTCATTTATCGTCACTCCAAGGTATTTAGCTTCCTTCACCCAAGGAATGATTGTATTATCATAAATAATTGGATCCAAATTGATTGACGTGTGTCCAAGGCGAAAAAGAATGGCTTTAGATTTCTGCCTAGATAGGGACAAATTATGGGCCAAGAACCACTGCAGTAGCTCTATCATTGAAGAGTTTATTTGTCCTATAAGATGAGTTATGTTACTACCTGTAGTCAATAACACCAAGTCATCCGCGTATTGGAGCATCGTAATCTCTTTAGACAAAATATTGTGTAGCTCTATTGTATATATATTAAAAAGAAGGGGACTAAGAGGTGAGCCCTGGGTTAGGCCCATGGATGATTGACAAAGTCCATGAATTTTACGATGTTTGTCCCGAACATATATGTTTCTGAAGGCATGCAAATTGAAGATTAAATTTGATGCATGTACAGAGATTTCCAAAGCTCTAAGTTTCTGATATAAAACATGTACAATAACATTATCATATGCAGCAGTTATGTCCAAAAAAACAGCCAGGGTAAATTCCCCCTTTGAGAATCCACAATTAATCTTAGATGAAATCAATGCTAAACAGTCCAAGCATCCCTTTCCAAGTCTAAATCCATACTGTGTTTTAGGCAGCCGGCTCCCATTCTATGCGGTGTTTCAGCATGATTTCAATTAGCTTTGCAGGGCATGAACTAAGTGCTATAGGTCTATAGTTATTTGCAACATTTTTATCCTTAGCGGCTTTCAGAATAGGGTGTATCAAAACGGATTTCCACTCCTCCGGAATTATTCCGTTCTCTAAACAATCATTATAAATTTTAAGCTACAACCTTTTTCCTTTATCTGGTAAATTTTTGATCATAGAATAAGAGATTTCATCTAGACCTGTGACAGAATCTTTTCTATTGTTTATAGCATTTGCCAACTCCAATTATGAGGAGGTTCTAGAGGGTACTCCAAGCTGAAATTAGGATCCAGTTGACAGAAAGTCAAGTTACCCGGGATATCCTTAGCAACATTTGAGTCTGGGAGACTGAATCTACCTGAAGAGTTATGATTCCTTGAAAACTTTCTTATAACTTTCCCGACATTTGCCAGAGAAGAATGTCTGTTAAGTGTAGAGCAAAATTATTTAAAACTCAGTCGTTTTTTTTTTTTTTTAAGAAAGAGACGTCTTGTTTCGGCAATCACCTTTTTAGTTTGAAGATTCCTTTCCAAGGTAGGATTATATTTCAAATTTCTAATAGAGAATCTTCTACGATTGAGTTCATTCGTACATTCATCACCCCACCATGGTACTGACGGTTTAAATTTGTGATTTGAGTGCTTAGATACAGCGATAGATTGGTCCGCTGCAGAGTTGATAACATTTTGGAATTCCTCATAGCTTATAGTATCTACCTCTGACAGAGATATCAGAACTTTATCATGGTATTGCTCCCATTTGGCTTTTTTTGAAACATCTTTTCGGTTTACAATTCAATGGTGTGAACAAAGCATCTGTATTATAATTCAATATTATGGGAAAGTGATCACTATTACCATAGTCCTCCAAGATAGATCAAGTCATTTTATTCGCTTTTGCCACACTGGTTAAAGAAAGATCAACTGCAGATATATTTAACTTAATCTTATTGTACTTCCATTATTCAACATTACCAAGGAATTACCAATAACCCTCCCATTCCGATTGAACATAGTGCTCCCCCATAAAGGGTCATTTGTATTCATGTCTCCTACAATAATTTTGGGGGTAGGAATGGAGTCAATAAGATGTCTCCAAGAGTTACAATCAATATATACATTGGGGGGAATATAACAATTTGCAAGATAAATATTGTGTTTTACAATCTTGATACACTGAACTTGCATATTTTGATCCAGAAATGAATCATCAATATGGTACTCATTAACATCAAGATTATTCCTGATTAAAAGAGCAACTCCACCCTTGCTCTCTGGGCGGTCCCGTCTAAAAGTTATATATCCAAGGTAATTAGCAGTGATTCCTGGGTTTAACCATGTTTCACTTAAAGCTATAATATGCATTATAAGATCCTTTACACAAATAGTGCACTATATAAAAATCGGCTTTTCCTATTGGTCGATCTGCATGGCCCTCCGCTCGCTTCGCTCGCTACGGGGGCTCAAGAAAAGGAAACTAACCAGGTGCTAACCTAAGACATACCCAAAATCAAGAAAAAAAAACTGTTTAGAAACATAATCTTAAAAAAAAAAAATAGCAACGGGGTTCGAACCTCGGCCGTCCAGGTGAAACCCAGCTGTATAAACCTGTACACCACGACAGCTCTTGGCAGAAACCGATTGCATCACGCAGACATATCGTAATACGAGATGGATCGACCAATAGGAGAGGTCGATTTTTACATAGTGCACTATTTGTGTAAAGGATCTTTAAATGCCTATAATATTAGGCAAACACTCTTTAATAAAAATTTGTAAATTAGATCGATTGGCACAAAGACTTCTAATATTCCATTGAAGTATTTTAATATTTTCGTTGAATACTAACTCCAACTAGGGCTTGAATAGCCCTTCTCTCTATCTTTTGTACCCCTAGGGTGAACTAAACTCATGATATATTTTTTAACCAGCTCTCTCTGCCCCTCTGACAGTTGGAGGGCTTCCTCTCCAAATCCCATATATTCTAGCATATTGTCAACATTTTGTGGTCTAAAATTGTTTTGCGAGATCTGAGTCGGAGGAGATTCCGGAATGTATAGAGGGGAGGATAGACCTGATATTATTGGTGTGATTTTAGATCTTACCAAAGGCTGTATTAGGCAAGCTTGATGTCCTTCTCTGCTGTATTCGGGTTGCGGAGGTGGGGTTATGATTTTCTGTCTTTTGCTAGTTGAAATTCTGCTGTATGATGGCATCTGTCTATAATTGTGCATATTTTACGTGAAACGCACTACATTATCATCCTTTGCAGCAAAGTTTGGAATGGTAACCTGCTCCTTTGGCGGTAGAGAAGGAAAATCTTTTGGAGGCCTAACAAATGAGTGTTTTTTAACCTTAGGAACTAATAATTCAGCTTTATAAAATGAAATAGCATTCATAGACGTATAAAACCTAATTTGCTTTTGTCGTATGTATTCAAGACACTCTTGATTGGTAGATAAATAGTTTGAGCTGTGCAGTTGCCCCATTGATTTGTATAGGAGTGGATAAGCAATAGCCGCCTGTCGCACTATTCAAAAGTGGCAACCTATGGGCGAAAAAACAGGTTTCTGCGCATGACAAAATCGACGTAAAATGGAAAAACGTAAACAAAGAAGATACCGTTTTGTCATGCGCACTAAAACACTTGCCGTCTCAGCAGGCGTCGGTCAGGATCGAACTTGGCTTTTGTCTTTGACGTGTTTTCGTTTTGACGGCGCGGGGTTTTGAGTTAATAATTCGAATTTTTACTTTTTTTTACTTTCTTTGGACCTAGTGTCTGTAGTTGCTTAATTAGTTTTAGTTTAGTGGTTCAAGTTTGTGGTTTGTACGTAATCTATTTTGATTTTCGTTTACATTGAACAATACGCAGATAAACAATCGGCGATGCTACCAAAATAGAATCCTGAAAGTGTATGGTTGTGTTTTGTAGTAGTAGAGGCAAAATACCCGGGTTTCCTATTTCAAGTAAGTCTAATTATTATAAGTATTACTTATTTATACCTTATTGTTTGTTTCACTACGCTAACTGGGGCCTATTTTACAATCGGCAAGACTCCTCTACCGAATATTTGGTGAAATAATCACTTTCGAAGTCCGGGCCTGCCTATTTACCTTCACGGTGCAACAGCTAGCTCCTACTAATTTTCTAATGCGCAAGTCCAAATAGAAATGTCTTTGTTTACATTTCGCGGTCGTAAATTTGCCATGTTTGGTCTATTTATTGCTTATCCACTCCTATACAAATCAATGAGTTGCCCTCATGAACAACTGTACATTTCTGACATTTGCTCTTACCTCTACATTGGGATTGCACATGTCCATATAATAAGCAACCATAACACTGAGTAACCCGCATGATATACGGTTCCACAAGACACTCCAATCCGAATAAAAACAATGAATTAGGCAGTATTTTTCCCTCAAAGGTGAACAGACACCAGCCAGCCAGTTTTATGGTATTCCGCCTTTTGATCTACAATTACTTTTCTATTAAATCTCATTACATCAATGATACCTATTGAGCATTCAGTATTTTTAATAATTTCCTTCGTAGAGAGCTCTTTATAAATACCTTTAACAGTTCCCTTGCAACTGACATTCATATTAGGTATAAATATATCATAGCCTTTACTCAATAAAATTTCACTTCCCAAGAACTTATTGGCTGCTTCCGGAGATTTGAATTCTATTGTCTCTATTTTTACCCTTTCTCAAGGGCCCCGCTTTATGTTCAATATTTAAACTGGCCAAATCCCTGACGATTACCATAGGATGGTAATTACCAATGTTTTGTCCCTGTTTTCCCTGCACAGTAACTGTAAAGGGTCCCAAACTGTTAGATTTATATTTGTTTATTCGTTTTTTAGGAGCAGAGCTACTTGAACTTAATTGAGAATATTGATTATTTGTCATTTCAGTATCATTAATTATATTAGTTAATGGGGGAGCCCAGTGCCCCCCCCCAGAATTATCCCCCATTTCCACAATCACGTGTTGGGGAAGCCTAGGTTATGTCTTCAATTTAATTGAATCTTAAAAATTTTGAAAACAAATAAATATAATGAAAAAATTGAAAGGAATGGATGGGTCTTACTCACAGAGGGAGGTGTCCACTGACAGCTTTATTTTACATTACTATAGCAACCAGCTGTGCCTATTCACCGATACCGGTCTAAGCCGCCTTGCGAACCCACTTATCTTCAATAATAATTAGATGTTATTACGATTAAAAAGAGATGTTTTTGAATTAATTTGTCGACATTTGAAGAAAAAACAGCATATTTTATTTGGAGGAAAATTTACTTTTTATGGTTTGCTCTCTATCACCTTTCCTCCATATAAAATAATATACTATTCTAATCTTTCCTCCTCCGTCTGCGTATGGTTAGCTTAGGTATAAAGTATAAAAAACAACACCTTAATAAAATTCATTTTTATTTCAAACCTCTTGAGTAATGTTACTTTACAAATTATTCTGGCTGAAAAAAATACCTCCATTAAATATTATTACATTTTGCAAATTGCTCCAGTTTGTCACATGTAATAACACGCCGAATAACCAAAACAGCATACAAAAAAATTTGCCGAAACACTATATATACACATATAAATAATACCGTCATTTTCAAAGTTTTGATGTATCTTGTACAGGATTTTTATTTATATTTCGATACCCACCTACAGAGGGCATTTCGAAGTATATAAAAAGTATAGGCTTTGATAAAAACGTATTATTAGAAAAGCCCAATGCAAGTCTTTCTGAGCCATAAAATATATACTTTATTTGAGAGTTCAACGCTATAGTCTTAATGAAAATTAATTGCTAGTTCAAAGTACGCCCATCACCCCTCACATAATTGAAATAGTCATTGCATGCAAGTCAGAAATTTATCAATGTTGATTTTGGGACTAAGTTTTTTCATATAATATAAGGCTAGCGTAGAAATATTAATGAATACCCTGTACATAAAAGAAGTCCAGAAAGTCCCTTATACCTAAAATGTTGCACGTAAACTGGAACATATTCTGTAAACTAATACATTTATATAATGTAATAAAACAAACACTAAGAGTTAGTCTCTTAAAAAATTATGGGAATTGAAGTATGTACAAATCATAATTCACACTGACCCAAATTATTGAGAATATAAAAATTGTTTTCTAAAAGTAAACTAATTTAGCATTGCTTGAAGTAAAACGTCTTGTTATTTTATGTTAGCTTTAAATATCTATAAATGCAACCAAATGTTCATAATTCAAATAAATCAGGGCCGCTAGAGCCGACCAATAGCGCTATTGTGTAAATCTAAACTAATATAGTATGCGCCTCTAGATTTTAACATCAGTATAGTAATGTTCAAGAAGTTAGACATACATTTGGGACCGCAACGTCAATTATAATTTTTTTTTCAAAGGATTGAAAGTAGTCCTGATTACTGACATTCGAAGTTTAAAACAATGTCTTAACTATCGCGGTATAAAAATCTTGCTTTATCAACATTTATAAGTAAATTATTATGTGCTGCGTTTTACTTCAAACAAACGACTACGTTGCTCTACTGCATCCGATCCTGGGACCATTGTTGCTGTGCATACTGGCGAGCGTATTGCGCCCAATCCTGTTGGCTGTAGTTTGAAGTATTCCCGCCGGATTTCGCTTTCGACTGTCCCTATTTGTAAAACTGCCATTTTAACCCCTCATATTTAAAATTAAACACACAAAATTGTGACTAAGAAGTTTTCGCTTTAAATGTTATCCTTATTCAATAGGATATTGGTATTATAAGAAACTATAGAGCACATACATACATACATTTTCCGCTTGCTCTAGAGATTAAGGAGATATATTTGCAAATAATGCAAATTACCAGAATCAATCTATCAAATGTGTTTTTACTGAATTTTACAACTGTATTAATTAGTTTCCTACCAAATAAATTAATTAGTCAGAAATATAAAGTCAGTGAGGGGCCTCGCTGGATGGCTGTTTTTATTTCCTTTTCTGGAAAAAATAAATGGAACAATTACAAAAATCCTTACATCAATTGATTTTATATAATGTCTTTGACTACAAACTAAATACGGGACGTAAAAAAAGTAATTGATTCTGATGATTTTGCTATACTAAAATTTAAGCA
>MU186172.1:0-70633 GCA_016904865.1 Pissodes strobi | reverse complement strand
AATAGTTTTGGATATATTTATAGTATTAAAGCCAATAATCAGTTTTTTCCTAATATAAAATAATATATTGCATTAGCCAAGAATCTAGGACACAAATAATGTAAACAAACAAATAAACTGTTGTCAAATAATGATAGTTTTCTATCAAGTTGATGTACATAAAATGATTTACACTGAAGACGAAAAGGGTGAATAAGTTTATTTATTTTACAAAAATAATAAGAATGCTGTTACAGCAAGAAGAGAATACAAAAATTACACCCGGGTAAACTTTTGCCATCAAGAAGCTTTTTTTACACAGAGAGAAACTTTACTTCCTGTCCGTAAATCATGTATATATATTTAGGGATAGATTGTAGCATGTAGAGTAAATTACTGTGTCTATGTATTATATAAAATAAAATAATAATAATAATAATAATAAATATATTAACTTATAAATAAAATTGTATATTGGCACATAAAGGAATACCTGATATACCTAGGTGCCAAAGAAATGTTAGCTTAAAATTTAATATTTTTTTGTTAAATGTACCTGATTTTTACACCTTTGTAAAAGAAGCTGTATAAATTATTATTATCCTTCGCATCTTCGCCGTCCCTCATTACACTTTGTAGTATACAACTTTTTCCCAATCGGTACAATTTTTAAAGAAGTTATCTAAAAACATGGTGATTCAGCCGACCCTGGCTAGCCGCTCGAGCTTATCGCCTTGATGCGTCATAATTTTGTACCGATCGGCGACAAGCAAGAATCCGTAAATCGGTTCTTTCTTTTGGTTTTAAGAAGAAAAATGCCTAGAAAGCGTATTTGAAGTACAGTGTATGTGTAGTGATATGTCTTGCTCACAAAGGAGGCGAAAAAAGGGAGCAATATTCATCGGAAGAAGCGAATCAGGGGGAGAGTTCACATAAGATTATATGCCAAAATTTCAAATATACATAAATACCTGGTTCTTATATGTATAAAACCAGAAACTATCTCTCGTATAAAAGCATAATGTGTATACAACTAAGCTACCTTAGTATTAAAAATAAATATGACACTTGTAACCCTTAATTTTTTACTTAATAAAATTAAAATGGAAAATACTCTCAAACTTCTAAAACTAACTATATTAGAATAAAATAGAGTGCGAACGGGTTACAGTCAAAAATTACTAACAAACTCTTATTTATATACGAGGGCATGACAAAACATTGTTATATTTGTCGTCTGTGCACAATTATACACAGATTCGGAATTGAAATATATTATATCGAAATGAATATAAATAATAAGCAAAAGTTAACGATACGAGCTATTCGAATCGTTCTCTAGTAATCTCGTCTAATCGTAATCGTACATCCTACCAAAGCAATACTATTCAATCACAAAAAGTGGTTACATAACACAACAAAAGGCTGACTAACGAAATATACCGGTCGGCCTGCACATTTATTAATGTTTTACATAGAATAAAACGTTTTTACCATATAAAGGAATATAAAAAATAGAAACAAATGGTTATAATGCCTTCGTACTATTATCACGTTTTCGATAATTGACCCCCGTATGGGCCACATGTGGGACTATAAACTACAATTCGATTTGATGCAAATATTGCAAAACAAAAAACTAAAAGTTATATTTAATCATGATCCAGTTATCTACAGGATAATAAATAAAACTCAAAAATCAAATATTATCATAATAATTTCAAAGGATATTCATAGCCACAATACTAGAGAGTTTATAGGAAATCGTACTATAATTATTACTAAAATGCAATTATCCTCAATACCAGTGTTAAAAACACTGTCTAGAGGATTAAGGACTATGTATACTGTAATTATTGTTATTACTACATTAATAAATAATTTTCAAAAAAAAAATAATAATAATTTTTTTTAAGTAAGTCGAAGAGTGCCCTTTTCTCACGAAATTAACCCTTAAAAACTAGCCACAAAGGCAAGCTGACTCATAATTTAGGAGCGACTAAAATCCAAGTTGGGTATTATTATAGCTATGCATGCCCCTCCGTTCGCTTTGCTCGCAACGGGGGATCAATCAGATGCAGATGCAATCGATATAATAAGTAGCAAAACCAAGGAAAATCTTTTGCATTTGCAGATGCATTAGAAGATCCTCTGACGTTAGCTGAGGAAATAACTTATCCGAATCAAGACTTACCAACATCAGAAGCACCAGATGGTCCTGAACAAAGTAAAGACCACGCTTTGTTAATAGGAAAAAAAATAAAATAAATAAAAAATAAAAACGAGGAAATCATAATCACTTATTAAAAGGACTAAAAGAAAAAAAAAACAAACAGTATGATAGAGAAGTATCAACCAGCTGCCAAAGAGTACTAAATCCTGCCAAGACAACTACTGTATCAATTACAGAAACAACTATGGTCCCTGGGATTAGTGCATTAGCCCTCCCTTTCAATGTAATTAGCCAACCGTCTGAACTAGAATTATATGTTCAAAATTGGCAGAAATTAAAGCTAAACAGTTCAATAATAGAGTGGGTACAGGATTATAAAATGCCTTTCAATATGACACCACTCCGGTTAGCAAAATAGAAGACTACATAGGACGGCAAAAAATTTAATTTCAAAATACGCATTCTTGGGGAAAACTGATCTTAAAGATGCATATTTCCTTATCCCTGTGCACAGTAGTCAAAAAAGTTGTTAAGATTCGCTTTTTGCAACGTATTATACCAATTTAATTGTGTTTCATTTGGTTTATGTACAGCTCCATATCTTTTCACAAAACTGAAACCAGTTGTAAGATATGTAAAGTTAAAGGGTATAAAAACTTTACTCTACTTAGTCGATTGGCTAGTTATTGGTAATTCAAAATAAAGCTTAAAAGTATAAATAAAATTACACAAACATTACAAGATTTAGGTTTTATATAAATTCTGAAAAAGCGTAGTTATTCCCGCGCAACAATGATCATTTTTCGGGTTTATACAAGAGAAAAGGGACCTACTGACAGAACAGTCTATTATCTTTTACCCTGAAAAATAACTACTCACATCTCCTTGCAGAGAGAAACAACCATTGTGGAAGAAAATTTCCCTGGCTGTAGGGAAATTAGGAAGTCCCTGAGAAATTAAACTGATTATTTTTTATTGCAAACTATAGAACAGCGAAAAAGAAATCGATACGTATTTTTTATTTCCACCAAGATGAATATTACAAGAGCTATACCAGTTTTTAGTTTTGTATATATAGATATACTATGGATGGTGTGACGTAACAATTCATGTGTATTATGACGTCATAAGCACATCTCAAGGCGTTGTATCTGCCTAATCTTTGGCACGTGTTCACTTATTTTTCATGGGCTATCAAAATCAGCAATAATAATAAAAAAAAAAATAAAATAAAAAATTGATGAAACTTCCTCATTGTCAGGAGAGCCTTTCTATAACAAAGCGTACCTAATGAAGCGATAAAAGTGATTATTTATTCATTGACAAACAATACGGAAATACTTACAATAAATAGGGGAATTTCTGGTTTTGTAAGCACCAACAAATATGTACCAAAACTGTAAACTTATTGAGCTCCTAAACATTCAATTGTCTTCGGAGTCATCCTACTCTACCATGAACTCACACAAATCTGCACTTTCTCCAATATTGAATATTAAACAAAAGACGAAGCGGTTATAAAAGGGATTCTCAATGGAACATTTAACATAAGACCCCCAAATCCAAAGTACTCAATTACTTACTTGGGATTCCTACCCAGTTCTACAGCGCTTAAAGAGCATGTACCTTCACGAATCCTTAAATCTACAAAATCTAACTTTAAAGCTAGTAACACTCTTAATACTAATAACGGCACACCGGCACACTGACAACCCGGAAGTAAAAATAGACAATATTTTTAAATATGAATACATAATTGAAATCAGATTCCCGGATAAAATAAAAGCATGTGGCTTAAACAGGCTTCAACCTAATTTGATATTATCTTATTTTACCAATCAACCTGAACTATGTATAGCCACACTATTAGAGACTTACATAGAACGCACAAAAGAAAAAAGGGTGCTACCAGTCAATAAAAGGTGAATAGTTCGTTGTATTAGCAGATACAATCGATCGTACCCTCCACTGTCTGCAATTGCAGTTGCAGCTAGTGAACATACCTATTTTTTTGTTCAAAAACAGAAATTACGGCATTCACAGATACTGTAAATATGCTAGTAGATCGTTGCATTTGCAGATGCAATCGATACCACAAGTAGCAAAATCAAAGAAAATGTAATACTCACTCACAAAAAGCCTTATCACACAGACAGCAGTCAAACCATTAGCAGATGGGTCAAGTTAATACTAAGAGCCAGCAGTATAAACACGGAAATCTTTGGGGCACACAGCACGCGACACGGGGCAACTTCAGCAGCTCAAAGAATTGGAGTTACATTACAAATCATTCAGAAGACAGCTGGCTCGACAGAAAGATCAAAAGTATTCTCAAAATTCTATAACAAACTTGGCGTGGGTAATCCCACTGGATTTGCATCTTGTTTACTGAACCATAATTTCTAAAGAATCATATAAATATGAAGCTACAATTATAACTTACTTACCAACTTGTTATCATATTACATAAGAATATTGGTATAGTATTAAAAATAAGTTAAAGGTTAATATCAGTTAAGCGTTAAACATGATATATGTACCTTCATATGTGTGTTATTAAATCTAATGGTTATAAATTTGAATTTTAGTTTATAAAAAGGGCCTTACAAATCTAGGACTACAGAAATATCGCAATTTTCAGTTAATGTAGATTACATCGCAAATACTTTAAACATCTACAAAGTGTAATGAGGGACGGCGAAGATGCGAAGGATAATTACAAGATCAATCGACTTACCTGTAAGGAAGATCGATCGGAATTATCCGAGCATCTTCGCCGTCCCTCATTACAAAACCCACCCAGTCTTTACCTTCTCCCTTTCACCCAAATGCAATGCAAAAATCTCACGAACCAAAATTGTAATGACGCATCAAGGCGATAAGCTCGAGCGGCTAGCCAGGGTCGGCTGAATCACCATGTTTTTAGATAACTTCTTTAAAAATTGTACCGATTGGGAAAAAGTTGTATACTACAAAGTGTAATGAGGGACGGCGAAGATGCTCGGATAATTCCGATCGATCTTCCTTACAGGTAAGTCGATTGATCTTGTAATTAAAAATTAATTGTTTAAACAACCGCTGTCCCCTATGGATTGGAAAAAATTGAGGTATTGAATGGCCAACAAACAGCTCCGATTTAACGCCTCTAGATGCATTCTTATGGGGCTATTTAAAAGACGAAGCATACAAAGAAGTAGAACATTGGAAGACTTAATAATTAAAATTGCAAAGGCTATAAATAATGTGTACCAAGAGAAATCGCATTTTATTATTAAATCTATTAATAAATTAGATGATGATTATGAATGAATAATGATTATTGTTACTTATATTATGTTACCAAATTATAGTCATTATTTGACAACAGTTTATTTGTAAGTGTGCATGTTTTCCTAGATTCATGGCTAATGCCTAGTGTTGTAAACGGAATGGAAATATTGGAAATTTCCGAACGTGTCTCGGAAATATTGGCGGCAATATTGAAAATATTTAAAAAAATATTTAAACCTTTTCATAAACGATTCAAATCCGATGTTTATTAATATATCATTCATATTTTGTAACCCAATAAGCACTAAACTTACTAAAGAATAATTTTCACAAACACATATATACTGAATATACCGAGCTCGACGATCCACCAACTTATTGGCAACATCGGATTTTTACGGCTGGCGCCTGCGAAGTCCCCAGCTCGTAGGGGAATTCCCTGGTCGACATAAATATCGTATTATTTGTTAAACCAAGAACGTGAGTGCCGCAGTGCGTTACTAGAGAATACTAAGCATATGTTATGTGAACTATATTTCGGAATATTTGGAAGTTTATTTTTTGATAGCGTCGATCGTTAGTGTGTGTTAAAATGGGGAAAACAAAAGACATTGTTTGGGAGTATTGCATTTCTAAAGGAAACAATGTTTACTAGTGCATGTATTGCAGTAAAACGTTTTTTTAAAAAATGCGTCCAGGATGAAGGCACATTTAAGTAGTTTGTAAAAACTGTCCTAAGCAAATTAAACGGAAATTTATGCAGCGTGACGAAGAAGAAAATGCCTCATCAAGCGACAATGACAATGAATGTGTGTTGGTAAATGAAAGCATTTTGAGTGATAATCCCACTGTTATTGCCTCTGAATCAGAATGGTCAGTTCCGGAAATTACCACCACAACAGTTTTACCGCTACTTGTAGTACTATTAGCAGATCCAGTATCGACATTGACCTACCTCCAATGTTGTGAATGAAATCATTAAATCTGCTACTTCTTTAATGAAACCTAAGGCTTCTAGAAGTATTTTTGAATTTGCTGAACGAATTTCCAAAAAAGATTAAGTAAGTGTCGTAGATTATTGCTAATATACGGGAATCCAAAGAAAAATAAAGAATGCGTGAGTTATAAGCACATCTAAAAATTCTTTTAAAACTCAATCTATTTTAAATTTTATTATTCTTTTTATTTGAGGGGTAAACTGTAAACTATAATAAAAATCATCTGATTCTGAACTCGTTGTATATAAGATCTGAACAAAATATGCACCTGCACAGATCTGAGGATTTATTTATGGAATAAAAAGCAGAATTGGAATTTCAATAACTTAAATAAAAAAATGTGAGAAAAGCAAACTCTAAATCCATATCCTTTTTTACAGGAAAAAATCGAAAACCAACTATAGGCGTGCAATATAAGCCAGTTACTGTCCGTTGTCCATCCTTGAGAACGCCGAATGGGTTAAGTTCTTCAAGATGATTCGTCCAAGTTTTGTACTACCAAGTAGATATAAGCTGTCGAATATAAAATTGGATGCAGAGTTCAATCGAGTAAAGGAGAAGGTTGCAACTACAATCAATGAAAGTGAAATTCTAGGTCTACAGAGCGCCGGCTGGAGCAACGTAAGGAACCAAGGAGTCATAAATTGTATAATCACTACACCATCACCGCTACTGGAAGCTTCTATCGAAACTAAGTTGCAGAGACACACTCTGCACAGTATATAGCTGAAGAAATGGGGAAGATAATTGCAAAAATACGGACCAAACAAATTCTTAGGGTACGTTTCAGATAATGCAAAAAATTATGCAATCTACCGGAATCATACTAAAGGAAAAAGATGATATCATTCCATATGGTTGCCTTTCTCATGGTCTCAATTTGTTATGGAATGATTTTCTTAAAATCGATACTATATCGACTCTAATCGATAAAGTTATAGATATTGCAAAAGAGATCAAGAAAGAGCAAGTTCTATATGAACTTTTACGAAGAAAACAAAAATGTAGAGCCAGATGCAGGTGCTATACAATTGCCTGTAAAAACTCGCTGGTCTTCAATTTTGACCAGTTTAAAAAGTGTATACAGCACTACACTCAGTTTACCAGGAGTTGCAGCTAGCCAAGAAGCAACACAAATGATTGATAAATATGTTAAACAGTGGATATTAGATGACGAAGTCAAATTTACAATCTAATTAACATTTTTGAACCTATTTGCAAATGGTTGAAAATTGTAGAAGGAGGTTATAGCACTATTCACTTTGCTGTAAAGACATTTCGTGATATTAAGGGGGTAATTCAGAACCACCTTGCATTGTTCCCACTTAACGGCACAGAGAAATTTGAATTGCTGACAAAAGAGAACATTTTGTTTTAAAGCCCATACATTATGCTGCAGAATTACTAAATCCAAAATCACAAGGTTCTGAACTTGATGAAACACAAATTCTTTCAACCATAAAATGCATATTTAATATATCAAAGAATAAACTCAATTTAAAGGAACAAGAAATAGCCAACTACCGCTGTAGAAGTGGCAAATTATTTGGAAATAACTTTATATGAAAACGTAGTTTTGATAACCCAGTCTCCTGGTGGAAAGGACTTTGTTCTTCATCTTCATTATCACAAGTGGGGTCACGAATTTTGATGATGCCAGCATCCTCGGCGGCCACGGAACGCAGTTTTTTTAGCGTTTATAGTCATATTCACTCACAAAAGAGAAACAATGACAGAGCCGCTAAACTACTGTATATATCCCAGAATGAAAACTTGCTGAAGAAAATGAAAACGGTGATAGGTCAATTTTTATTTCCGATACTATTGAAGATTTTGACTAAGTAGACAGGCAAGAAGATGTTATTGAGTATGATGACACCGATGAAGATATGTCTCTTGCTCGACATGTTTGTCAAAAATAAGATTTTTTGAATAAGTTTTACCTTTATTTAATTTTTTTTTGAAGAATAACTCTTTATTTGTGTTCATGTGTAAGCATTCTGTGTTTTGTTATGTTTTTTATATATAAATATTCCTTTTTTCTTATTTTTTTAGTGTTTTATATAAGTATAATACCTATTTCCAATATTTCCATGTATTTCCATATATTTCCAATGTTCCAGAAAATATTTCCGAATATATTTCCGGAAATTTTACACTACCAATGCCATATATTATTTTACTTATTACTGGCTTTAGTACTAAATATATCAAAAACTACTGAAACGGGAGGGTATATTTGAAGGAAACTGTCGAAATTCTGACAAATGAAAATAAGAAGTTAAAAAAAGAACACGATCTTTTACGACCAAGAGTTTCGGATCTGGAGAAGGAAATGGCGTATACGAAGTCCAGCAATCCCAAAGACGTGGAAGCGAAGAGTAAGAATCTAGTAATTGTAGGTCTAAAATCCAATCACCAGTGTAAGAACAATGTATTGAAAGCCTTTGAGGCGCTTAATGTTACTGTCTCAAATGATGATTTTGATTTAAATGTTCCAACTAGCGATAAGTCCAAAAAAATGCCAATCATTGTTTCCTTTAAAGATCCGGCCTTAAGAAATCAAATACTGGAAAAACGTAAAACAGTCTCTTTAGATACAGAAATATGTAATATTCAGTCCGAGGTTAAAACTAAAATCTATATAAATCCTGACCTGCCCAAGCACATTCGCGATCTATTTCTTAAGGCCAGAGAACTTAAGGAATTTGGGTACAAATATGTCTGGTGTAAAAATGATAGCATTCTTGTAAGAAAAAACGAAGGCGACTCGGTTATTAGAATCATCACTGCAGCACAAGTAGATACCTTGAAAACATAAATATTATTGTTTATTGTTTATGTTTACTATTTTTACGATTTAATACAATGGCTGTTAACCAGAATATTTCTAATTTAAAAATAGGCCATGTTAACGTAAGATCTCTTATTCCTAAGCTTAATAATATCAATGATTATATATCGGTAAATGATTTTCATATTTTTGCTATTACAGAAACTTGGCTTTCCGACTTGGTTGATGATGAGGTGTTGCGTTTGGACGGTTTCGAATAAATCAGGCGCGACCGCTCTGTGGGTAGGGGAGGTGGCATTCTTGTGTATGTGAGAAACTTGTTTAAATTTTCTGTTTTGAATGATTACGAATGTAAATTTTCTGAGCAAATTTGGGTGCAGTTGAAAATAGGTGGAATTTTAAACAGCATAGGTATTTTCTATAGGCCACCCGGGTTTACTAATATAAATGCATTTATGAGTAAGTTTGAGTGTAATGTTTGTCGATATCTGCTGCCCTCTGATAATCTTATATGTCTTGGTGATTTTAATATTAATATCCATAACCTAGAAAGTATACATACACAGAGATTTATTTCTCTGCTACAGGTTTATAATTTGTCTCAAGTCATAGATGAATCAACTCGGCCTGGTTTAGGAGGAAAGGCTTCTCTTTTAGACCTAATTATTTGTTCCGATAAAAAATTCTTAGTAAACAGTAATGTTGATCCGACTTTACAGGTGTCAGACCATTTTGTTATTGCCTGCCAGCTCCGACTCTTGATTTCTAAGCCGTCCCCCTTTTTATTGAAACTTTAGAAGTTTTGAAAAGGACGACTTCTATAACGATTTAATTAATTCACGTTTAGATAATGTATTTTACTTGACAGATATTAATGACAAGGTTGAGGTTTTTAATGCTTGTATTCTTGGTCTTTTCGATAAACACGCACCACTCGTAACAAATAAAATAACAAAACGGAAGAGTCCTTGGATTACAGATAATATTAGGTATCTTATGCTTTTAAGAAATAGGGCTCTTTCAAAATATAAAAGGGAAAAAACTGCAAATAGTTGGGAAAACTATCGCCAACTTCGGAACCAAGTTACAATAGCTATTGACCGAGAGAAGAAGTGCTACCTTAATGCAACACTGCGTCAGGGTAACTCTAAAAAAAACTGGAACGTTCTACGCAGGCTGAATATTCACTCTAAGCCTCGCAATACAATTCCTGGCCATTTGGCTGATCCCGAGACCATTAATAATTTTTTCGTAAATGCTGCGAGCCCGGATGCTCCAAATCCAGAAACTTTAGCATTTTATCTCCAAAATAAAAAGAAAGGAGTTGGAAAATTCGAGTTTCAACTTGCATCTCTCGAAGAAGTTAAGGAGGCCTTATTTTCTATAAAATCTGAAGCCGTTGGTACAGATGGGATAAGCTTGGCTATGCTGCTGCACTGTTGTCCTTTTATTCTCCCATTTATTGTGCATCTCGTTAACTGCTGTATGGAATCGTCTACTTTTCCAGAGGCTTGGAAATTTTCATACCTACTTCCAATACCCAAAGTTGCATCACCGAGTCAATTATCCGAATTCAGGCCTGTCAGCATTCTTCCTACCATCTCCAAAGTATTAGAGAAAGTCTTAGAAAATCAAATCAGGATTTATGTTGATAGATTTTCCATTTTGCCGCCAGTTCAATCTGGGTTCAGATGGGACTACAGCTGTTCAACAGCACTCCTAAAGGTAATGGATGATATTTTGCAAGCGGCTGACCGTAATGAATTAACAACTTTGGTATTATTGGACTATTCCAAGGCCTTCGATAAGCTAAATCATGAATTATTATTGGCGATCTTGAATCATTTGGGCTTTGGAAGAAATTCGTGTTGCCTTATCAAGGAGTATTTGACCAGGCGAACCCAGTCGGTAAAAATCAATGGCCAGTTGTCTTCTTTTTTGATGCTTGTCTGCGGCGTGCCACAAGGGTCCATCCTTGGACCTTTGTTTTTCACTTTATATACTTCGCAATTATCTTCTTGTGTCAGATATTCATTGCTCCATATATACGCTGATGACACACACATTTATTTGTCATTTTTACCAGATGAAATTGAAGAAACTAACGAACGTATTTCTCTGGACCTTGCCCTGCTTGCCAGAGCCTCCAGAGATCACTGTCTGGCTTTAAATCCTATTAAATGTCAGGCTCTTCTCTTTGGTAGGATTCAGTGTAGAGACAAGTATGAAAACCTTGTAAAAATTAATGTGGATGGTGAAAGCATAAAATGTACTACTGTAGCTAAAAATCTTGGTGTACTATTAGATGTTAACTTAAGATTTCGAGAACATATTGACAATTGCATTAAAAAGGCATTTATAAACTTAAAATTACTCTATGGTCAAAGACATCTACTTAATAAAGACCTTAGGAAAGTTTTGTGCGACAGTCTTGTACTATCCCACTTTACTTATTGTGACGTCGTATATGGTCCTTGCCTTCTGGCAATCGATTCAAAGCGTATTCAATACATCCAGAATTGTTGCGTAAGATTGATAAATGGAATAAGAAAGTACGATAGAGGTGTGAGTAATGAGATGTGTGAGATGAAGTGGTTGGATATGGCTAAAAGGAGGTTACTACAGTCTTTTGATATTTAACAAAATTATTTTTAAGAAATGTCCAGGGTACCTATACCAAAAAGTTAAATTCAGATATGACGCTCATGACCTGGACTTAAGAAATAAAAACTTTATAACACCTCCTCAACACAAAACATGTTTATTTGAAAGAAGTTTCAGCTACTGTATATATACTCAATACAATGCCATACCCTCCAATCTAAGTTGTCTGCCGCCGCTTCTGTTTAAACGTAAGATTAAGAGTTTCTTTATGGAATCAATTTAATCTTGTACTTAGTGTCTGTAATAAATTTTTCTTTTTCTCTTATAATATTTTTTAGTTTTGAATAGCTTATATAATGTACATTACACATATATTTATTAGAATATATACATATATTCATATAGCAATTAATTATAGGAGTTATTATGTTAGCTGTATGGTTAAGATAGGAAGCATGCTTCAACTTCGCCATTTATAATTTACTTGTAAATTATAATAAAGACATTATTATTATTATGAAAAAATTCGAAATTTCTCAACATTAGCATCGATTTTCGAAATCTACATAAAATTTCCTTTTAATGTGAAAAGTTTTAAAGATCCTCGCGCAAAACGCGAATTTTTTCAATTAGGGTAAGGACACTTTCAATTCAAAAAAAAAATATATATATTAAAAAGTGCATAGAGCGGTATATTTGAAGATCATGAAAAAATGCGAAATTTCTCAACATTTTAGAGTCAATTTTCGATATCTACATAAAATTTTCCATTTATGTGGATAGTTTTAAAAATCCTAATGCATATTTGGAATTTTTCCAATTAGTTGTTTGTATGTGTGAAGATTATGGAAAAAATCGAAATTTCTCAAAATTTTCGTATGCATTTTCAAAATCTACGCAAAATTTCCTATTTACGTGGTATTTTTTAAGTATCCTTGTGCAAAATTCGAACTTTTTCAGGAAAGGTGAAGGCAAGCTTTTCAAGTTTGTCAAATGCTGAAAAGTGCATAGGACGGTATATTCAAAGATTATGGAAAAATTCGAAATTTCTCAACATTTGCATATGCATTTTCAAAATCTACAAAGATTTCCTATTTATGTGGTTTTAAAACAAAATGGATAAATTATATGCATGTGGAAAGAAGATTTTAAGCACTATCAACCTGTAACGTAATATACAGGATATTTTATTAAAAAAATTGTATGTTTGGTTCACAAGATATTTGTGGTTTACGATAAACCCTACAACTCTTGCATTGAAAGTTTTTTTTTCCACCTAGTATTATAAAGCCAGCAGAAGCTGTTTAATTATGAGGAAAGACCCTGTACGTACGGTTCTGCATCATTTTCTTTTTAAATAAGAGTGAATCAATCCTAATAATGCTTCAAATTTAAACAGAAACAAATATTAAAAATTACTCGTTTTCAGTTCCTAGTACCTATTATCAAAATTTCTTTTTACAAGAAATATTTACCTGATTGCCCCATCCCTGCTGCTGGCTGTACTGGCCATAATAGTTCCAATTTTGGCCTTGGCCATAACCTCCCTGACTACCGTATCCCCCTTGGGATCCCGCATTATAACTTCCTTGGTTACTTCCATAGCCCCCTTGTGAGCCATAACTTCCTTGATTGCTTCCATAGCCTGTAAACATATTAGTTTATAATAGAAATATTGGATAGTTCTTAGTATTACGCCATTTTCCAAACCCATGAAATTAGGCGAATAATCGCGTTCAAGCAATCGCTTTAAGACCAATTAGGTTGGTCTCGCGCGACTGGTATCATCCAATTAAAATTGTGTAGAGCGTGAATGTACAGGTATTGTTTGAGTTGGATTTTAGTAAGAAGCACGGTAATCATGGAATAGCAAAGACATAGCCAAAATGGTGCAATCAATTGAAAAAGATGTTACTGACCAAGAGTTTCTTATATAAAACGAAGTTGATTTAAATTTTAAAAAGGGATCTCGTTAGTATGTGATGGCTAGTTTAACCTCATGAGAGGCACATAGTAAAAGTGTCTAAATTAGATGCAATTCAATTATTACTTTAAAATATATCCTTAAATGTGAAATTAACTTAGCCACCAAACCGCTTTTATCGTCAATGTTATTGTCAAATGCAGGACTGAAATCCGCAAATGCAGAACTGAAACCCGCTCCATTTGGACATTCTTTTTAAGCTTATTTTATATTTAACTCATGTTTTCCATGATCATTATTTTTTTCAATTGGTTTAGCAAGATCAAATTTACGCTTCACACTGCAACATATCTAATAAAATCCTCCGACCATCGATGGTCTGGCTTATAGAGCCCAACCAGCAATGAGCCCAATAGAAGAAGCATTCTTCATTTGCACATCTCCGTAAAATTGGGAAGTATTCACAGAAAAGAGACGTCCTGTACATAACACTTTCCGTCAATTCATCCAGATGGATCCAAAAGGGCGTGAGGTGTAGAAACGCGTTTTTTAACTTGTTCATCAAGTCTATCGTTTTCGTTTTTGGTCATGAACAGAACCGGCTAGCTTTGCCCGATTGACGAATTGTTTCCTATGAATAAATTACCTCCTTGACTGCTGCCGTAACCTCCTTGGCTACTTCCATATCCTCGTTGGCTTTGACCGCTACCATAACCACTTTGATTTCCTCCAAATTTCCAGGCTTGTTGTCCTTGCCCACCGCCACCACCTTGACTCCAAGCGCCATATCCGTGGGAGCCATAAATTGCGGCATTCCAACCTATTTAATATCGTCGATATAAATTTATTGCGATAAGCACAAAATCTATAAATCATCATTACCAAACAATGACAAACAGCACTTGATTAACACAAACTAAAGAATGTTAAATATTGCAAACAGCATATATTGGGGATTGAAGAGTCAAACTTGGCACATTTTCTCAACTATTCAGGCAGCTTGCACGCCGAAATCCTCCTTGTTTCCATGATTTTATTAGGTGATTTTTTCAGGTACAATTTAGGCAAATTTACCTAAGTATATGTAAATACGTAAATGTATCAGTTTACCAGGCAAATAATAGTCGAGAAAATCGAACCTGTCAAAATCCACAATAGTGCTTTTATTAAATTCAAATAATATATTGATAAATGAAATATTCACTGGAAGAGATTTCGTATCATCACCATTTTCTATAAAAGCTCAGAAAATTCGAAATCAGTAAACACGATATTGACATTAGAACGTTTATTTTGAAAATCGTTAGTTAGAGACATACAATAAGAAAGCGAATGAGTTTTGGTATCGTTTAATAAACTTTAAAACGACATGTTGATAAACAAAATTTTCAACAGAAGAAAGTTTCGTATTGTCACCATTTTCTATAAATGCGCAGAAATTGCGAAATCACTCAGTGAGTTTGTGTGTGAAATTGAATATAAACCTATCGGTAAACAATATATTGACGTTAGGACGACTATTTGAAAGGAGACGTTAGTTAGAGACATACAGTATGCCCTATGGTCCAATAAGAAAGTGAGTGAGTTATGGTACCATTTATTAAACTATAAAACGACATGAGGTCTTATCATTTCGAATTCACTTTATACAACGTCATTCCGGTTTCGGTGCAATACGGATGATTATAAGAAGGTAAATTCAAATGGTCTATATTAATGAAAAATTGCATAGTCATAAACATAATACAATTTGAACATATAGCGTCAAGAAGAAAACTTATTTCAAAACTAATTTCCTATCTAAGTCTATCCTAAATCCGAAATTGGCTTATAACAGCTTGTATAAACAGTTTAAAAAAATATATTTTTTTGTTAGCCAAAATGAGTTAAGAAAAGATCCAATAAAATGGGATAAAATGGTTACATTAGATGGACACTAGAACAATAATTGTTAAAATAACATAGATACAAGGAACAACAAACAGGAGTGTTTGCAGGAGACTTCAAACCTCATCAGGCCTATGATTCAGAAACTCTTGGATTGTGTATGGTTCAATTTCTACTAGCAGGTTTTTAATAGATTTCTTAAAAGCGCCAAGAGTTTCCAGCTGCCTAATACTATTTGGCAATGTGTTAAAAAATTTAATACATGAGTAGGTAGGACTTTTCTCAGTAGCTGTAAGCCTATGCTGGGGAGGGCAAAACCCAGTGAACCTAGTTGGAATAATTCTTTGTGAATTAAACTCAACAAATCTCTCCCCCCATTCCTAAACAGAAATAAAAGTCCCAAATCTCTAAACCTTCCCCTACATGAGTCTCTCCTCCTCAAGTTGAGCAAGATTCTGACTGCCTTTTTTTGAGCTAAAAAAGCTCTGCATTCCTATTTCCTCCCAAAACATTATGCCATATTTAAGGACTGAGTATATGTTTGCAAAATATACAGTTTTTAGATTGTCTAAGTTTAAATATTTGGAAAGTATTCTCATTGAGTAACATGCAGAATTAACTCTATTGCAAACAATTGAGAGATGTTGTACCCAACCAAGGTTCTGATGAATGTAGAGACCCAGAAACTTTGTATGTCCGGACAGAGTTTGTGTTGATTTATTGAGAGAAACAACCCTTGGCATGTCCTTATTTTTTTGCTTGGTGCGAAAGCAGATTGCATTCAGAACTAGTTTATTCTTGGTAAACCAGTCCTGAGCTGCTATCAGTCGATCTGTGGAGATCTCAAAAAGCTCTGACAGTGCGGACCCATTCATTAGCAGGTTGGTATCATCAGGAAAATTTGTGAGGTGGGAGTTATCATCCAGTATTTCACTGGCTAAGTTGTTAATGTAAAAAATTAAGAGCAAAGGGCCCATGACACTGTCTTGGGGTACACCCTTCAAGATTTCTTCTTCATTGGAAAACTACTTAACCCCCTCAGTCTCAATAACCCCTTTTTGCTTTCTATGTAGGAGGTACGAATTTATCCACTGCAGGGCTGGTCCACGCACTTCATAGCGCTACAAATTTTTCGAGCAAAATCCAGAAGTCAATACTGTCGAATGCCTTTGACAAATCCAGGAATACACCCAGACATAAGTTCCCATCCTCAATTAAGAATCCTTTCAACAAAATCATAAGTTGCAGTCTCCAATGACCTTCCTTTAAGAAAACCATGCTGGGATGAGCTTATTAATTTTTCTGCGCAGAAGAACTGCAGAAACCTTGAGCACACTGCAACTTCAAAGACCCTAGAAACACTTGATAATAAGCTAATAGGCCTGTAGTTTTCAACAAGAGTTTTGCCTCCATTTTTGTATACTTTGTACTCTACTCCATCTCTCAGAAAATTGCCGCACCCCCATACCCTTGGTCACGGGAGAATAATGAGGCCAGAGTAAATCCCAGCAGATTGTTAACTTGGGAGTTGATCTCTTGTCTTCCAGTGCTCAGTGACACAGAAAGCAAGACATTTATCCTGAGTGTCAACCAGGTCTTGTAAGGCATCATGACTTGTCCCTATTGATTGTAGATTTTGATGTATGATGCTCACCGAGTCCCTTTCCGCCCTCCTACCAGGGGTCCTAGTTTTTTCAGGTTTAAAAACTTATTTATGTAGACTCCAACCGGCGAAAAGTCTGGTGACATAACTTCTTGTTGTTTTTCATGCGATATTCCAATTTTGAAGGAGCTAATGGCTGTTTGTTTTGTCTGCAATTTTTCACAAATGGGAGAGGATATTCCATTTTCAGTTAAGTAGTCCTCAACTTCCTTGACTACCGAGTCCCCTGAAAGGCCAGAGAGAAATAGCCAGGAGTAATTACTACCTTGCTTTAGATGCCACTTTCAGATCTTTTTTCCCCGGATTGGAGGCGGTCGGGGTTTTTTACTCAGCCAACCCCTCTTTTTTGCGTTTCCCATCTTTCCACATCCTCATTTTCTATGTTTACAACGGCGTCTTCCTTGCTCTGCCGTTTTTTCTCAGATTTGTTTTGATTTTCAATGTTTTTGTTTAATATTGACGTTGACGTCGAGGGCACATTGACATGGGAATGAACGAGGACGGAGCCCGCCGCGTCGTAAGAGAGACCACTCACCCGATCAAGATCGCCTGCCTCGGCACTACGTTTCGATTTGGCATGGTTCGCGATATCGAGTTGCTCGGAAGCGCCAGATTTCGCAGCCGCTGTCGAAGCAGACTGATCCGGCATCGCCGCGCTCTTTCCGTTGTCAAAGCGGGAATCTCGTTTTTTTTTGTTTTTTTTAGAGTTTTCCACTACCGCTTCGTACTTTTCATTCCATAGGATGGAGTTTTCTTGCAGAATATTGTTCTTATCAGTTAGTTCTTCTATCAACGGTTTTAGGTAACTTACAAGCTGGCCCTTGTCCGTGATATCTCTGGAGCTGTCAGTTCCAACCTCAACCTGATGTCCACAGCACAAAACACGATTTTTCTCTAGAAAAACCACTTTCCCGGCCCAATCTCGAGCTGCACAGGAACTATGGAAGATATTCCCACAAGTCACACATGCTACTACTGTAGAAGTTTGATTTTTGCAACACTTAAACGCCGTTTTTTCGTTCCAGACGCCATCTCGAATCACAACGTAATCCTGTGGACAAACGCGACATTCACAACATCATAGTTGTTTAATCAACACAATGTCGGTAAAAATGTGTTGTAGTGCATCTTGCGAAAGATTGCAAACCCCAACTTGAAAATATGGGAATTGCCACTAGACTCAAAATCTTATTTCGAAACAAGATGCAGTCGTGATGTTGTGATTACTTCACAATAATGGACACCCTTTTATGGCGACATTTCGACATTTAAAAAATGTCGTTTACCATCATAGAAGCCAAATTATTGAGCAAATAAATATCATAATTAACAAATAAATTATTCGATTTAATACTGATCATATTATTTATTATAGCAAGTCTCAATCGATTAATAAGAGGCTACCATGCTGAGAATAATGGAGGCCACTTTAACATTTAAATTTAATAAAAGCATTATTATCGACTTTTTGATTTTCTTTGGCGAGTAATATACAAAGAACTGTGCATCAGACATACAGGCAATTCTGATCATAAACTGTGATGCATCTCTTTTTAAATGAAAAAAAAATAGCTCGCTGTTACGCAAATAAAATTAACAGATATCCCTGAGCAACGAAAAACGTAACATTAAAAACACACTTTGATGTTGATCTTGAGCTGATGAAAAAAAAATCTAAAGCATAATGTTTTGAGGTTCATCCTGTCTAAACCGTTACCTACTGAACAATAGAGACCATCCTATAGGCCGTTACTTTGTCCATGGAAGGATACTTACATCTTAGAAACTGTTAGACGGGGTAGAACACATAGCAGTTTCCAATTGAGCGATTTTTATAAATTTTTACATTTGGAACTACTTAATCTATAAACGAAGAATACACTGCAGAACGAAGAAGCAAACTGCACATTTATAAAGAACCCTTATACCTAAAACAGAGCTTTATCCACAATACCGAAACAGAATTTTTGCACTCGACGCGCGCTTCGCTAACCATGTTAGCATTATCAGGAGATGATTAATCATACATGTTTAATCCTCTCCTGATGATGCTAACATGGATAGCGAAACGCGCGTCGAGTGCAAAAATTCTGTTTCGGTATTGTGGATAAAGCTGTTTTAGTGCATGTTGCCGAAGGTTCCAAACTCCAACATAACCCTTATACCGCCAGGCGTAAAACAAAACCCGTCAAGCAATATGGGACGTAAAATAGCACAAGTTTAGATGAAGATCAAAATATTCACACTTCTTTCTACTTCATTCACTTGCAATGCAACGTTGAATCTGTTATTTTTTAGAAAAACACTCCCTGCACTACAAGCAGTTAGCGCACAACTAAACATTTTTTTTTTGTGTATTGGCCTTCACTCTAGGTATTTAGCCAGACCGAGCTTTGTGATCTTTTGGCATTGCGAAATGAATCGCGTCAGGCCGGCTCCTATCCAATCTATTAATAGACAGAGGGTTAGTCAGACAGACAACACAACACAGGTTATTGATACTTTTCTCGCTCCCGGGCATCCGAGGTGCTTTTCACAAAAGAAATGATGCCTCAGATCAAGAGGATGGTACTTAAAAGAAGGATCCTCCACATTAACAGCTCAAAGTCTACAACTTTAAATTGTTATCGCATAAATACTTTACTACAATTTTAATGATGTCACCTTTAGGGTTATACAACAAATTGAATAAAACATTGGGGTTTTGACATTATTTTTCACGAGTATTTGATATAAATTTGGTCTAATATTTTCACACTCGAATAGAACATGTTCAAAATTATCTCGATACTATGCCATCGCCTGTGTAAAGTTGGAATGATTTGAGCAGATTTTTCCCTTGAATAAATCTTTCTTTTAGATCATGCAGTTGAATCAAAATATGGGAAAGGAAGGATTAAAGTGATGGTCATGTCTACTACTCATAAAACATCATAGACATCTTTGTCAATGATTGTCAATCTGTATTCAGTAATATCAAAGAATTATATTGGTACACAAAGCAGCTTTCTTTTAATTCCTGGATATGACAAATTGAATTAAAACTGGAGATATTTTAACTATGATTTTAAAACAGACGATTCAGCTTGGAACATACATTTGACACTGATGTAGATGTAGTTGTTGTTGATAATACCAGAAAAGCTGAACAAAACTATTACATATTTCTTAATATTACAATATGTCATTCACATTCATATATTCTGTTCATTACTAACTTAATATTGTTTTAATGAGTATTTAAAAATAATTTAATACATGTGGACTGTTAATATATTTCTCAAGAATTTACTGTAAACATAGATGTTAATTGTTTGTCTGCATTTTTTGCCGATTTTTCTATTCACACTAACACTATATTATCGGCCAATTAAGCCCTATATCTTACCCTTACCTCCATGGCTATTGCCACTTCCCCAGTTATTGGAACCTCCGGCGCTGCCTTGCCAAGCGTTGACGTTGCGTCCACCACTTTGGTTTCGTCCACTTCCATAACCACCAGTATTGCGACTATCACGTGATCTAGTTACTTCCTGGGATCTAGGTGGACCTCCTAGCAGTGGGCAATATTTATTTGTTACAAATAAAAAAAATACATACACATATTGGGATAAAAGTATTTAAACAAAGTACAACAAACTAAATACCTTATAAGTGTTATGCGTCAATATATAAAATAAATAAAAAATAACAATAACAAAGCTCTCTATTAACAATTGTACCGTTTTTAGTGTGCAACCTTCAATAAAACTGTGCATACTTATGACAAAATCCCGTTTTCCTACAATTTTTTTCAACATGTCTGATATTTTGATGTAATAAAACCAACAAAATAGCATTATTAAAATTGACATATTATGAGACCATCCTATTAAGAAGAACTATATGAACATATGAAGACTGGGGAACTTTCTAAAATTTCAAAACACTTTAAGGCAGCCAATCCCCAGGAAAATAATCTCTCAAAATTCCAACACTACGCCATTTTTAGAGATTTCTCATCCGTATCTTGGTGGAACCGACTTTTTTGGAAGAGACCGCAAAATTAAAATATTCGTTTAGTGCAGTTATATTTTAGTTATTTAATGTATACGCGAACGCACACGCGTTGTGAAAGAACTATCTGACAGAAGGGCAATAATTATACCTGTACAATTATTTGATTACGCTGATTTCTTGTTGCATTTATACGAGAACAAATATGTCATATTTCATAATCTATACTCTATTTCGAAATGGTGCGGAGTAATAAAACCTACTTATAAATGCAAAACGCTAACAGAGTGGTCAAATACATTTTTGTGATTTCTAAATATTTAGCCACAGCTGTTATAGCCTGCTGTATTATATTTTAACCATTCCACCCTGTTTTGTATGGCAATCCCGCTGCAAACAATAGGCTTTATTAGCAAAGGGGCCATTTTCTACCTGCAGTAGCGTACGTTTGGATATTTAATTTGAAATACCTGTTTTACCTAAGTACTTTTATTTATTCACCTATTTATGTATATTCAAAAACAGTTAGTATTACTGTAACATTTTATCACATATAATATTTATATAATAAGGTATAAGAATTGCGATTTTGTGTAAACAGTTATGTAGAGAACTATGGTATAACATTTGCGTCGTCAGAAAAATCCGTCGAATCTTCGTCATGTTCCAAGGATATAATTACAGGCTCTACAATTAGGTCAATTAAATGGTCTAGTTTCCACATTTTTCCTTCTTCTTTTATAACATGCTCAATACATTTACGCCATTTTTCAGAATCGACATTTTTTAAAGATTCCTCAAAGATAATTTTAACATCTTTCATTTTAAACGTCGTGTTTCTCCTTGCTACATAACTTTTTACTTGGGCCCAAACAAGTTCAATGGGATTTAATTCGCAATGATACGGAGGCAGACGAAGAATAATAATATTTCGTTTCTGTGCAATTTTGTCAAATACATACTCGGTGAATCGAGCTTTATTTGAGGACACTATGGACAACAGTTCCTTTTTCACCATACTTTCATCAAATGGTATGTTATTCTGTCTAAACCACTGAATAATATCCGCTTTTCTCCATGAATTAGTTGGTATTCTGTCAACTTTTCTGGAATGATAACTCGCATTGTCCATCACTATCACAGAATTAGGTGGAATGAGATCTAACATTTGTTCAAAATATTCTTCGAACACATCGCCATTCATGTCTTCATGGTAATCGCCAGAATGATTTGACTCAAACATTAACAAACCGCCCTCAACAAAACCATCAACACTTCCAAGGTGTGTAATAATCAGTCGCTTTCTTTTCCCAGATTGTGGTTTTAGTCCGGTGGACCAGCCTTCTAAGAATGCTTGACGAAAATTTGAAATATTTTTGTCTTGCCAAATCTTCCCAACCGTATATCCTTCATTAAGCCATGTTTCGTCCAGATAATAAATCTTTCTATTCTCACTTCGAAACTGCTTTATCTGTCTTAAGTAATGTCTCCTCCAGCAAATAATTTCATCTTTTTCGATTAGGAGCGATTTTCTGCTTTGTTTTTCCCAGCTGAAATTCATTTGTTTTAATTTGTCCACAATTTCTTCCTGCTTATCGTTGGAGACATATTTTGGTCTTGCTTCAAGGCTCCTAAAATTTTGTCGATGGTTGGTATTTCCTTATTAAAATAAAAGGAATGTACTGTTATTCTAATTATAAGTTTGTAGTCTTCATCGATAGGCACCGTCTTTCTTCCTAAAGATGGTATAGGTGGTTTTACAGCTCCACTTTTTCGTTCACACCTTAATTTATATATCGACGTTTTTGAAACACCCGTCATTTGCGAACACATTTTCACCACAATATCAACGTTATACAGAGGATTTTGATGTTTGAGGGCGTCATATACATTAAGAATAATATTCTTTTCGTTAACAGAAAATGGACATTTGCTCGCTCGTTTCACTGGAGAGAAAACTGAATTAGCCATTTTAATTGAAACTATGAAATGAAACAAACACACTGTGTCTTCTTCGGAAGAACAAATATAACTGAAAAATTACAATTACTTAAACTTTAGGGTATGCATACAAAAAATCGTCAAATTTGAATGTTTACAATAGTAATAAAAAAAACCTAAGTGTGATAAATATAATGCTGGGAAAGTCCGAGTATTAGGACAGGTAAACGTTTAAAATATGTACGTATATGTACGTAATTATGTACGCCTATGTATCAGCCATCAGAAAATGATTTATTACTTCGCATCATTTCGAAATAGAGTATATAATATATGGTAAAATGTAAGCAAGGACATTACGGTACGTGGAAGATGAAATCAAATGTTCCCAGCGAATACCTTCTACCCACTTTATGCTCATACCCAAACTAACCCATTAGGAAATGAAACGCATGCGCTATTGGCCCGTTCTTACAAGTACCTCGATAACACTAATACAGCATTTTTAATAACTCTTAACACAGCACAACATTATAACTAAAAAAATATGTATAACAAATAAATCCCAACTAACTCGCGAGACTGACGGGATAACCACTTGACATGACTAATTTTCGTTAGATCTGAATACCTAATTTTTAGTTTAATTAATTTTATGCTAGGATTCTTGCAAATCATTGAAAGTCTCAATATAGACTAAAAGTTGGAAAGAACATTATTGTGGTTTAATTAAATGTTCCTTAATCTCGCTAATCAATATTGCATTTACTATTTAAAGCTTCCCCTTACTTATATATTATATAAACATTGTAATCATAGTAACAAAATGCTGGTTGCACTTACCTCTAGATGGCTGTCTCCAGCCGCTGCCTCCTTGACGCGGTGGTGGAGCCCCCCTGGCGTCCCTTCTGCCGCCCCAGGAAGGTGCGGGTCTGCTCCATGGACCTTGAGAAAATCGATCGAATCTGCTCCCACCGAAACCAGCTCCTCGCTTCCCACCACGTAAATTTCTTTGTGGATTTCCTAAAATCAGGCATTTGCCCAACAAACTTCATTTAGGATTTCAATTTCAATTTATTCAAGAAAATATGCAATATTGATTATTTTTCTAAAATTAAATGCTATATTCTAACTTTCGAATGCAAATTCGTACGGATTTCTATTTTTACTTCTATAAGATTGTGAAAAGATTTGAAAATGTGGGTTAGTTTTGTACATACAGGCGAATTACTTTATCTCGCAATCGAATTAGTTGCAATTGACAAGCTTGACTTTGGGAGACCTTTTTGCAGAGGTTTAGGGGATATTATGTGATAAATTTAATAGCAACCCCCCTCTCCCCTCCATTACTCCTAAAAAGATCAAAAAATCTTGGATCTCAAAAGGCTGGTGGGTATTAGTTCTAATCCCAAACTACGTACAGGATTTTCCCAAAATCGTAAAAATATTTTTTTTGTAATATTAGCAGCAGTCTCATTTCTGAAAAACAATACAAACAAAAGCTCGTCTTTTTACAGAATGATGATGCGCCAGAAAATTTTATGTCTACCCCGTTTCCGATGCCACCACACGCGACTGCAGTGCATACAAGATCAATTAAGTGAGAGAACACACAAAAATACCGAACGGTAAATTTGAAAAAAATCATCACCTATACTTTTTAGGGGATTCTTAAAACTTTTTACATTAACACAAATATTTTTCGTACAAACAGGCAAAAAATCTCTCAAGTATATAAAAATCTTACTTTTATCAACTGGACGAGCTTGCCATCTTTTAAAGTAACCCTTTTTCTTGGCTTCTTCGTTATAAGTTTTGACCTTTTTCTTTGATTCCTCCTCATTCAAATCGGTGAAAACGAGTTCTTCTACCCACTCGCATTTCTGAGGAAGTTCCATTTGTGCTAAAATGTATTAAAAATTACAGAACCCATCACAAAAATACATCCTGCTGTCGCTGCTCAAATCATTTTGAAAACACTGAGTATTTTCAATGCATGGAAAACTATTGTTTGATCAATCAATCAAGATGGTATATAAAGGAATGTTTATTTATCTATCTTCTCTCATCTTAAAACAATATAAGTTTAAAATTTACACATAACTTTAAAGAACCTAAATATTTTACTGCATGTAAAATTATTATTTTCCGGTGTCTATGTTTATTCTAAATATTCCTGAATTCGGGATATTGCATATTAATGTTTTAAATTTCTTATAAATAATTTGTCAAAAAATCAGCATGTCAAAAACAACTTTGATGTACAACAAACTATAATTAATTTATTTTTCAATCCCCTTAAGAACTTTATATTTCTGCAGCTTATTCGATCATTTCGGATTTTAGGTCTATTTTTTTTTCGGTTGTCCAGGTTTGCTACTTTCTTCATTAGGTTCAAAAATTAAAATTGCAACGCCGACAGCCCATCGATTTGGAAAACTGTTAGCCAAAACGGAGCCCGCTGAGAGGTTTTACAGGTCTCATGATAATACCTCTTACAACTACAGGAATATTTTAAACTGTCTCAAGCAGTACTGAGTTAAACAAAATGTTAATTCTCCGGTATCATACATTGAAGATTTAAAATACTTAGAGCTCAAAGTTAAATATTTTAAAATTTTAATGTTTTAAAACAAGCTCAAAAATACCAGCAACACTGTTAATATAGAGAAAAACAAAATAGCTTTCGTTCATCAAAAAGGGATATTTATTATTATTATTATTTTTTACTAGATATCATTGCCGCCTTTTTTACAACACTAGGCTGGGCGATCGATGGCCTAGATGGATTGGAGGACGCATAGGGAGTCCAATGGGGCCTTGAAAGGTCACGGCACTTGCACCATTTCCAGATTTCAGATATTGTGAATTCGCTTTTATTTTTTTACTCCTTGCTTAAACACCAACTTTCCTAAACAACTTTTTTTTAGCATATACTTTTTGAAGATCTGGTGAAAGAAATGAAAAAAAAACAATCTGCGTGGGCGAACAAGCCAGGTCGCTAAAAGAAGCTCCTGAAAAATAGTGTAGGGTTGTAATAGTCGGCAAAAACTGATATAAAGTGCGTATATTGTGGTGCAGTTTACCACCCGGTATGTGCAATGCGTTTAATGAGCCTGAGGGTCGTCAGATATACTGAATTATTGTGTACAACGTGTACCACGCCAACCAAGGACGTTTAAATGATGACTGAAAATTGTGATATTGAAGGCGGAGGGTGGTGCAGGTATCCTGGACATGCATACCTCAGTGAAATGCATTAAGTAAGTCAGTTCGATTCACTCAGACAAAAAACATCAACAATCCAATCCATAACACCAGAAAATTCCGCTCATTATTTTAACATTGCAACAGTATCAACAAGACTTCGATCCGGTTCGTGAGACGGCGCCAGAGGCCTAGTCCAGCTGCAAATAACGCCAGGCTAAATGCAATTTCTTCAAATAATCATGTCAATATCCCCTTAGATCATAGCCCCCTTCGCGTTGACCGTCAAAAACAAACAAATATTGTCGATGGAACGGGAAAGTTCGAAGAGAAGCTTCATTTTTCAGCGCAGTCGGGACGAATAGCATCCAAAAAGAACGCTAGTGTACCTGATAAACTATTACCATATCTGGGTAAGATCAAACAAGGAATCCCTCCAGAAACCATTAAGGAACATATCCTGAGACACTGCCCCGACACATCGGATCTTCAGGTAGAAAAATTGCCAGTGAAAGGCAGGAATCAATCTTTTAAAATAACCATTGACTCTTTGAATGACGAAAGAATAATGCCTCCAGAGATCTGGCCAAATGGAGTGGAACTGCGGAAGTTTTACACAAACAGGGATCCGTGAACTCGAACCCAGGATTTCTTTTACTCAAAGTGAGCCCCAAATGTAGATACGACAGACGACAGAATCCTTCAGTGTCTACTACCACAATGTAGGAGTGCTTAGGACTAATGTTGCAGATCTTAAGAAAGCAATTCTGATCTGTGATTACAACATAATCATGTTAAGTGACACATGGTTATTGGAATGTATTAATGATGCAGAGTTTTAAGGGGGTTAGTAAGAGTAACATGAATGTGGATATTCCGGGGAATCCATGTCTAGTTAGTGAAAAATTAAACAATTTTTTGGCCGAGGCTGCTCCTTTGCTTGTCAGCAACTTAAATTTAGTGAATTACGTCAATAGGGTCCAATGTAACAATGTTTATATGCTCTTGACACCGGTTACCTCACTGGAGGTTGGACATATAATGACTGAACTTAAAAGTAAAAACAGTGCAGGTTTTGATGAAATCTCCACGAAGTTAATGAAGTTCTGTGCGGAAGTGTTGATAAGGCCCTTAAGCTATATAATTAATAATTCTTTCACATTTGGTATCTTTCCAAATAGTCTCAAACTTGCCATTGTTAGGCCACTTTTTAAAAAGGGTGATCCTGCACTTCCTGAAAATTATCGACCAGTCAGTCTTTTGACATCGTTTTCAAAGATTTTTGAAAGAGCAATGTACGCTCGACTAATAAATTCTTTTGAGAGGTTTAATCTGATTAAATCTGGACATGGTTTTTTTGCGGGGAAAGTCAATATCCACAGCACTTTTTGATTTTGTCAATCGGATAGTTGACTGTCTTGAGAACAAACAGCTTTTGGCTCTTTCTTAGATTTATCCAAGGCTTTTGACAATATCGACCATGAGATTCTTCTGGATAAGCTTTATAACTATGGAATTAGGGGTGCCCCACAAAGGTGGATTCAGTCTTATCTGTCAAACCGCACACAGAAAGTGGTGGTGTATAGGGATGGACAGCACTGCTTTTCTTCCGATAGACCTCTCGTCATGGGTGTGCCCCAGGGCAGTGTCATCGGGCCTTTTCTTTTTTTTTATGTTACATTAATGATCTCACTAATGAGGTTTCTACAGATAGCCTTTCCATCATTAACTATGCCGATGACACAAATATGCTTGCTGTGGCACCATCTGTGGAGGGTGTGCTGGGGGTGGAAGGGCGGTGTCTTTCTGATGTTCAAAACTGGTTTAACGAAAACAGGCTCATATTGAATGCTAATAAATCAAATTTTGTTTTTTTTTTAGAACTAAACAATCATCATTAATATTCCCTGAACAAGCGGTCATTCTTTCTCAGAACATAAACATAACATCAGACACAAAGTTTCTTGTAGCATATTAGGATTGCTTTTTAGATTGGGGTAGGGAGGTTAACTATGTCGCTAGTAAGCTTAAAAGCTGCTGTTATCTGATGCGAGTCTTGAAAAATTATCTTGACGTCAGGACCCTTCTTGTGGTTTTTGTAAAATTTTTTTTGGGCGGAGGGGTTATTGTATTGTATTAAAGGCACTTAAAATGTTGAGAGAGGTTATGGGTGTGTTGAGAAAGGTTATGTCTGTGTTGACTGTTTATTTACAAAAATTTTTGAATTGAGTCAAATCGGCTTTCATCCGCGTCAGACTGGAACTATTTTGTGTTTTTAATATAACATTGTAAACAACAACAAAATATAGAAAAGTAGTATTTTTGTGAAAAAAAAACAAATGAAACTGTGAAAATTAGTTTGTGAGGTTGGGATGTCACAGGATTGCTATAACTGCTCAAAAATATGTGTGTTGAGGGAGGGAAAAGGAAAGCTGTCTGGCTTTCCATGTGATTTTTGCAAGAGGACCATATGCAGCGTATGTACTGGTGCAATGGCCGGAAGAGTTATTCCTAGCCCTTCTAGAGCTACACTTTATCTCTGCCATAGCTGTAAAGAAACAATAAATAAGCTCCCAGAAATCCAAGATATAGTGCAAAAGTCACAAGTGGAACTAAAAAAAAACACAAACAGCAGAGGGAGAAAACAGCTAAAAATCTGGCAAAATTAAAAAATGAGGTAACTCTTTAAAAAAATCGATGGAAAGGAGGAAAAATTAAAATGAGGCTTTAAAGGAAGATATAGCAGATATAAGAAAAGAAATGAGTCAGGTTGTGAAAAAACTTCCTGCGGTGAGCTATGCTAATGCCTTAAAAAATCCAGAAAAAAAATAGAAAACATCAAAATGCCAGTAGAAAGTAGGGTTGAGATGGGAGTAGAGCCAACTTTAATTTGAGATGAGGGAAAGAGAACGCCGAGCCAACAATATAATCTTTTTTGGTGTGGATGAGGCCAATGCAGAGGAGAAAGAGAGGGTAGATAAAGAAACTATAAGTAGAATGTATGTGGGTCTTAATTTTAAAAAATACCGATGACTGCCAAGGTGTATAGACTTGGAAAGGAGGCACCAAATAAAAAAAGGCCAATAAAAGTAGTATTACCATCAAGATAGGAAGCATTGAAAGCACTTAAAAATAGAAAAACATTGGAGGAAAAATTTCCTGGAGTTTACATTAAAGGTGATCAAACCGAAAACCAACGGAAATACCTAAAGCAGACTTTGGCAGAGCTGGAAAGGAAAACGAGTGAAGGACAATCAAACCTGATAATACAATACGTCAGTGACATTCCCAAAATACTAGAAAAACTTGCAAAAGTCTGGTTGAGGTAGTTGAGATCTCATTTTGGTATAGCAACCTCAGTTCAGTGGTAAACAAAATTGATGAATGGAAGGCAAGGGTAATTGCAAAAAGCCCCAGCACCTTTAGAAGTGATCGGCCAAACCAAAAAAGAGGAGGCGGAGCATGTATTTTTGTTAAAGATGAAGTAGACGGGCATGAAGTGAGATGTAGTCTCTCTCAGAAATACTTAACAGGTGTGCAAATAGATGCAGTTTGGTTAGATATACAAATAGCTAAAATCAAAGCCCTTGTAGCGTGCATCTATAGGCCAGGAACTACCACAGATGAGCAAGCCAATACCCAAATGGTCTCCACGATCAGAACAGCATTTACCACATAAAAACCAACATTTATAATCGGAGATTTCAACTACCCTAATATAAATTGGGACAACCTCACAGTTTCCCCACTAGATAAGAAAACTCCAAGACTTCATGGATATGTACCAAGAATCAGGTGCAACTCAAATAATAAATTTTCCAACTCGTTCTCTGCTAGATTTGTTTCTTTGCAGTGACGCAAAGAGCGTCTATGAACTAAGATCAGAAGCTCCTATCGGCCGCAGCGATCATGTTATTATTATTACTGCCAAAACACAGCTTAAACTTCCATCAAAGCCAACTCATAAAGTCCAGAGAAGAAACTTCTACACTGCAGACTACAACAAAATGAATGACTTTATCAGACAACATTGTCACAACAACCTGAAAGCTTAAATGTGTCTAAATATGAGAGGTTTGAGAGAACTTTGAAGAGTGCTGTACATGAACACATACCATTGAGGTCAGTACGAGTAAACCAACAGAAGCCATGGATAAACCAGAAAATATTCAGGGAAATCAACAAAAAAAGAAAGTTATGGGATAAATACAGAGGCAACAGAACAGAAGGAAAATACAGAGTCTATTACAGAACAATGCTTTAAAACATAAACTAGATGAGGCAATAAAAAGATATGAGCGAGTCAATGCTGACTCGCCCAAGAGTATTTAAATATATAAGCAGAAATCTGAATTCAAAAGTGACCACAATTACTCTGAAGGACCCCATAACAAATGAGCTTTTAGACAGCAAAACCATGGCTGAAAAGTTTGCTGAACAGTTTGATCAGGCCTTCTGTCAGAAAAACCTTACTCTCCCTGTTTTGCCAGACCATACAAGGGTTAAACGCTCCTTTGAGTCAATAATCTTCAATGAGGAAAAAGTCAAACAAGCCCTTAAGTGTATGAAAAAAGACTCCAGTCCAGGCCCGGATGAGATACCTACAATTGTATTGCAGAATTGTAGTGGGTCAATTAGTTTGCGACTATCTAAAGCTATGCAGGAGTGTCTAACCCTTGGAAAAATTCCTCAGCAGTGGAAAAAATCGATAGTCACTCCACTATTCAAAAAGGGTGACCGTCACAAGCAACAAAACTATAGGCCTATTAGTTTGACATGCAATCCACTAAAATGCATGGAAAAGATTATTGTGGCAGAACTGACATCATTTTTCTTCGAAGACAATCTCATATCACCCTCACAACATGGATATCTCTCCAAACGTTCTACAACAACAAATTTGTTAGAATGTCTTCAAGACTGGCCAGACAACTATGACAAATCCCAGCCCACAGACATAATATATCTAGATTATGAGAAGGAATTTGACAAAGTCCCGCATAATCTAACTTCTCGGTAAGTTGGAGAATTTTGGAGTGAGAGGCCAACTCTTAACACTAATAGAAGACCTGCTGTATGAGAGATTTTATCACGTGAGAGTAAATGGTGTGTTGTCACATAATCGCCTTGTGAGTAGTGGAGTTGTGCAAGGTTCAGTCATGGGCCCATCATCATATTTGTTTGATCTTAAGAATCTCATTGAGACTAATATTAAGAACTTTGCAGATGATGGGAAACTATACAAATCCGTTAGAGCATGTAGGGCAGCTAAGGGCTGACCTGAGGACTGTTGAGAAATGGTCTTCAGATTGGGGAATGAAGTTGAATGAATCCAAATGTACAGTCTTGAGAATTGGTCCAAACAATCCAAATAAAGAATATAAAGCGAACAATCAGACAGTGACAATCGTAACAGAACGATCTGAGAGTCATGATAACCTCAGACTTAAAATGGGAAAACCACATTCTGAAGATTGCCAAAAAAGCCAATTCATTTGTATACCTCATTAAACAAGCATTTAAAGACCACTCAATAGAAATGATAGGCAAACTATACAAAAGTTATATTCGACCAAAGCTTGAGTATGCTTTCTCAGTTTGGAATCCATATTATGTCAAAGACATAGAGGTTTTAGAAAAAATACAAAGAAGAGTTACAAAAAAAACACCAGTTACGAGACCTTCCATACACAGAAAGATTGACAAGACTAAAACTAACAACTTTGAGGGAGAGAAGACATAGAGGAGACTTAATTGAAACATACAAAATCACTAGTGACTACTATAATTGCAACATCAGACAGATCTTCATACAAAACCAAAACAATCTTCGTGGGCACTCCAAGAAACTCGAAAAAGAAAAAGCAGCAAATCTTCCTAAAAAAAACTTTATAAGCAACCGGGTTTTTTATTCAGGGAATGCACTGGAAGAACAGAGTGACAGCCCAAAGTGTGAACGCATTCAAAAATAGACTAGACAGGGAACTTAAGAATAATGCAGTTAGAATGATACACTACAGTGCCCAAGAAACTCAACAAAGAAAAAGCAGCAAAACTTCCTAAAAAAAACTTAATAAGCAACCGGGTTGTTTATTCATGGAATGCACTGGAAGAACAGAGTGACAGCCCAAATTGTCAACGCATTCAAAAATAGACTAGACAGGGAACTTAAGAATAATGCATTTAGAATGATACACTACAGTGCATAAACAGTTATACCTGCACAAACACAAAAAAAAAACATACTTAAATATTGCTGCATTTAAGTATGTTTTTTTTTGTGTTTGTGCAGGTATAATCGGTTTTTACCGCCTGCTATTGGACAAATTACAGGATTACAGGATTATTACTCGTTCGTCGAAAGAATTTAATATTCTCACACTGAAAATACTATTCTGCAGTTCGGTCAGATCAAATCTGGAGTATTGTTCAGTTGTGTGGAGCATGATCTACTCAAAGAATATCGAGAATGTACAGAACAGGTTTTTGAGAGTGGCTGCTTATAAATGGGAATTGTTGGGCGACAATCACGTCAACTCGACTGTCAGGCGACGTGTGGGCCTTGGTACTTTGGAGAATAGAAAGCTTATTGGGGACCTATCATTTCTTTTTAGAATTACTGGTTCTATTTAATTTGAGTGTACCGGATCGCAGGGGTAGAAACACAGAAGTGTTTCACGTGCCTTTTCATCATAATAATTATGACTTTAATGCACCAATCACAAGGTTACCTAGAGTTGCCAATCTATATTCTAGTGAATTATACCTATTTACCTGTCCATCTATCAAACAGGTTAAAATTACTGACGCTGTGATTTGGTTATTCTAATTTAGTTTTAGTTTTAATGGCATGTTGAGTGAGACTATGAATATCCGTAAAGCTGCATAACTGGATATTTAAGAGCTTTATTGTTTTTTTAAATATTAGATAAATTGTTAGTTACGTTGAAAGATAAATAAATCAATAAACGTTACTAACGTCGGATATCACCCAGACCTAGACGAAAACATAAACACATAAATAGAAATATATGAAAATATCGGTCAAGTTATAAATAATTGTTTTAGTTAATCCAGAATGATTGCCAAGCAAGCCGTAATATAATGTTGATACACGTTTTTAATATCAATTTTATTTCGTATACAATGCAGTAACTGGCAAAATAATGTATTTTTTAATTAAGATTACTTTTAAAAAAAATTATAAAGTTGGTGCACGAGGAAAATCATGTAAAACTTCATATGATGAATCGATAAAAAAAAAATCCAAAATTGAGCTTTCGCAAAATGGGGAAAACACCTAAAACTAAGATTGTTGTAAGAAGAGAAGTAAAGAAAAAATATTAGAAATGGCTCTGTATCTTCGAAAATACAGCATGAGAGCGATAAACAACGGTTTCTTCTCCTAATTTTAAAATACGTACTTCAATACATGTATCAGAAAAGCAGGATCAATAAACAAATTCAAACAAAAGATAGAAATATCTTTACAAATGTATGTAAAAGGCTTGATTTCAAAACATTAAATCAGTTCTGTTAAGATAAATTTCGCTTTACATATCAAATATGGATCTTTGAATGAAGATTTAAAAATCTTGCAAGTAATGAAAAGTAAACAAAAATTATTCAACAAATTAATATTTTTACCTTGTATCAAAAGAAAAAAAAAGCATGACAATATTTCCGAAATATTATAAACGTAACATAAGTAGATACCTTTGAGATCGTACATGGTGCTTTCGGGTACACTTTTACCATAGTCGTTCTGCTGGTCCTTTTGCCTACTGGCGTGCTCATCGTCCTCGCACACTACGATAACCGCCTTTCTCTTGAAACCCTCGAAGGCGCGCAGTTTGCGCCGCTGTGCATTCGGGAACACGTTCGTCTGCCACAACACGCTCATAGTTTAATTATCGCCGACAGATGGCGTTTCAATATAATATTTTTAACTGCATCAGATAAGAATAATGTTGGAAACGGGCGTATTACAGCTGTAAAGGCGAGTTCGGCACGGTTGTAAAAGAGAATAACGGTTGTACGTCACCTTAGTAAACAGTAAACTATCTGCCACTTATATATACAAATATATTTTTTTCACAACCTAAGACTATCTTAATGCCACATTTATCAAGGGAATGCTGTTGTATTTCGTTCATATAATTTTATCACCTTAATACTATCTGCCACTTATATAAATACATATAGATATATAAATATCGGTTTTTCAAACCAACGACTATCATTATTGTCATACTTACGACTGCATACTACATATGCAATTTTAAGGGTCGTCTGTCAGTATCTTTTCAGGGCCTAATGGGTTTATACCCACATATATGATAATACGTACAATAAAATTATTCTCGATGCTAGTACAGCAGAGTTGTAGTTTGAGTAAGATTTTTTTGTTGTTTTGGTAGGGCAGATCCCAAATTAGTTACAGTTGTGGCCAGCCCCTGCAGGGCTATGTGTTGAAGTTTCCTATAAAAAATACTAATAAAACTTTAATAAGTATATGATTAACAACACGAACATGTGATATTTAATTACTAGATAAACATGGATTGGCTTGAAAACGTCTGTAGGAGAAACAAGAAACACCGGCAAAACCTTTTAAAGTTTTATTGCCCGTACCTGAAAATTAAGATACGTAAGATATTACCCCGTATTGGCAATTATTAGATAAAAGTGTCATTGTCCAGCTTTGCTGAAAACCGATCCTTACTAGGTGGGTTTCGATGGCGTACTACATATGGCCTACTTGCCAATTTTTTTGGATTGTATGTATTTTTCTTGAACATCAATATTTGTTTTCAATGAGTTCTTTAACGATCAGCCTTTTAACTATTTCCGTTGCGAGTTGTTTGAATAATCATATTCAAACATGTATATATTTTGTCATCATAACAAGTGCATTAATTCAAATTCCATTACTTTGTTGTTAATCATTTATTTTGCTTATTTACTTATTTATTGTAACGGAATAAGTTATCATATATCAATCTATTCCGCTCAACTAAAGTCTATCTATTTATCAATGGTTTTCAATGTTCAGTATATTGACCGGCAGTGACACCTATCTGTGAATGGATATATTTCGCACAATTAACTATTTAAGCAGAACAGGTACGCAGATTTATATCCATAATTCGCGAATTCGTGTAATTACAGATTTCTTTGTTGGAGTGAATGTCATCTGTTCGGAAACGGGCTTATCTCGTATAGTTGATAATTGAAGAACGTAGTGCGTTGTTCAATACCTGTAAAATTAGCATGTAATCTACAATAGATTGCTACATTTAGCGTATGTTCAATGTTTCCTTAGTTTGACGCCGGGTTTCCGATAGCGGTTGTCACATGTTTTAAAACTGCCCAATGAGAGCATTGGAAATCGAAATAGGTAGAACGTACAACATTTTTAAACAACAAGGTGTCATCTTTGTGAGAGCGTTTGACGCGGGAAGTGATTAATTTTCTGATCTCAAAATATTTTATTCATCCTGCATATTTTTCAATAATCTTTTCATTTTTCAAATATATAAGTAATAATTGTTTCCAATTCACTTAATTATATTTGGCTAAAGCGAGAATTTAGCATTTTTATATTGCACTTTCGAGTGATTGACGATTTCAACAATCTTAATTTTTTATGGTGACCTTTAGGTTTGAATACCGTTTTTTTTTTTTGATAATTGCGTATCTTATTGGTCAAATTAGTGTCATTTGATAATGGTTTAATCCAAATATATAGACAACGTAATTATTTCATCGTTTAGTGGTCATACATATGATTTTACATATTTTCATTTAAATTGAACAGTATTACCTGGGAGATTCTCGGAGCGAATTTTACATGTTTCTGTAAAAGGTAGTTAATTGAATTTGAGTAGAATTTCGCTGGATTTTCCTTTGTAAACTTACTATGGTCAAAGTTTTTTTTTCAGGCTTATTTCATTAATATTTCAGTTTATTAGTAACATCAAGCGAAGCATATAATTATTAGCACTCACCGTGTCACGCTTTATCAATGATGTACCGACATTAATTTACATATATGAGAGGTTTATGTACATGTGTGTACATTTACCTGTTTTTTTTTCTTTACCGTTTATCTAAATTCCTATCTTAAGGCGAGATAGTGATTATTCTTATATTTATCTTTGATTAATTGAGACGTAATTTACGTTCAATTATTGTTTATGTGCCAAGGGCCATATTTATAGATTAAGTAATAGAAATTACTTATCTGGAGTCATAAGACTCGTTTAAGGAGAGGTTGTATTTCGTTTTTTCTATTTTTTGAATTATCGTTTATGTGCCAAGGGCCATATAAAAAAAGTAATAGAAATTACTTATTTTGAGTTATATTAAGACTTATTTATAGAGAGGTTATACCTCGATTTTCTTATTTATCATAAAAATCTAATCTCCTATTGGAAGTTGCCGAGCGCCACTATTCGGACAAGTTTCATAATTTTCTTTTGAATCTTAAATTTTAATCACAATTTTCTTTTGAACCTTAAATTTTAATTATAAGTTCTTTTGGATTTCATATCTTAAAGTAAAAAAAGGAAGTATCTTGAGTAACAGTAATTATTTATGGTTGCTTATCCATAGTTATCTATAATTTTTGTTCAACTTAAAATTGTAATTTAAATTCTGTTTATACCTGCTGAAACCAGTAAATTTCCAAATTGTCATTGTTAATACCTCCTGTATGATAGTCCAACTGAGGTCCACAGGATACTTCCCTGAATAATTAGTTAATAAGCAGTATAAGTTGGTCTAAGACCTTTGTATTTTTTTATGTAACGATCTATTCGAGACGAAGACACCATCTACAGCTTTGCCGTGCAAACAAGTAGGAGTCTCCACTAGAATTATCTGTAAGACCTAGATACGCCTATAGCGGGTGAGCTTAGGTACAGGCGGAAGAGGTTTCCAGAGGAGATCCGCATGGTTACAAATAGCTGAACGAAGTTATCGCATGGTTACAGATAACTGAATATCAGAAGAAAGATCGTTTGCTTAGACCAACTATTTGTTATAATTACATTTTTTAATCGTTTACATTGATTCTCATTTACGTTGCTAGTTAATTTATTCCAAGCCAAAACTTCATAAGTTGTATTTACATCTGGTTATATAGATTTGAATATTTTTTTTTAAACCTCATCATCTTGTAAATTAGTTGTTAAACTAATATATATTGTTTTTAGAAATATTTTGTTTGATTTATTGTAGGATCGATCGAGTTCTTCAAGACGCGAATTAATTTTTAAAGGTTCTTACTTTTATAATTCTTGATATCTTAATATTTATTTTTTATTTACATTGTCTCAAGGAGCTCTAGCGCCCACAATATCACAAAAAATATATAGTTAGTGAAAGAGACAACGCACACCCTCAGTGACAAATAATCTCATATTTAAATAAACTAAATAAATTAATTTCCGCTTTATCCTTACAAATTGGCGACTGAGCTACAAATTCATTACAAAGTGGCGCTCAACTAATTAATTAAAATAATTAAATAATTTTCATTATATTATTAAATGCAAAACTGTACAGGTAAAATGTCTCATAAAATATACATGCACAATGTTCTCGTATGTGCAGTAAGAAAGAGAGTATTCTCATTTTTAATGCTCATAGATATTACTCTAATCTAAGAAACAGTTCTAGGTATAGTTTGTAACCTCTAGAGTGGCAGCTGGTAACGTTGTGTGACGTACGTTTGCTTTTAGTTGAGATTTACTAGGCTTTTTGCAAATTTTGGCTAAAATAAATTTTGAAAATTGGTCTATTGTGATAGTTGGTGTTCCACAAGTGCCAGTAATTGAAGGTGGCAGTTCAATTGTTAATAAAAATACCTGATTTAATTCCTGAGTAAACAATAACAACAAAGGATTTCTTAGGCAGGGCTACCATATTTTTCACACATTAAATACTTTTTGTAAGGATGGCTTCGTGTTACAAATGTAACAGGAATTGTATTTCAAAGGACAATTAGAATCAATTATTTGGTTACTCATGTGACATCTGCACCAAAACAGTATGTGGGGAGTGTGCTGGGATTTCTTCAACGTATATTCGTGTTCCCCTTTTGAAGACCAGATTATTATTTTATTTCTGTCCGGATTGTAGAGTTAATATTATGGAGAATCTAATAGAACAGAACAAAGGGATTGTGACTTTAGAGGAGGAATTCAAAAAACTTAAAACAAGTCAGGGATATCAGAATCAAAGAGAAAGGGCTATGGAAAATAATATCAAGACAATCACATCCTCTACTGCGTCCGTGGCATATCTGAATAACAGGATAAAATGAGTTGAAAGACATATGAAGACTGACCACTCAAAATACAGATGCACTCTCGGATAATGTATCTACAATGGATAAACATTTAAAGGACTTGATACTAGCTATTGAAAAAATGTCTTCTACTATAGTGGAAGAAAACTCAAAATTAATAAAACATTTCACATGTGTAGGTGTAAAAAACATTGATCAAGATCTGAGTACTGGAGGTGGGTTGAAAACGGTCAACAAGGGCCCTTTGTCTAGTTCTGATGTGGCAGCTGTTGTAAGCAAAGCTGAAGTGCAATCGAAACTAAACAACCTTATTAATATTGAAAATAACAAAGAGACTGACTCAGTACTGTTCAATTCAAATTCAAATTTAAATAATAAAAAATATGCTATCAAGGGCACTAGTAAAAATGTCTCTGAAATTACTGCTGCGGCGGAACGTAGATGGATCTATATTGGTAATCTAAGTACGGACTCCACAGAAGAACAACTGAAGCAATATATTACCTCTAAAAAAATATCGGTTCTGTCCTGCTCTAACTTATCCTCGGGTGGCCAGTCTAGTGCAAGTTTTAAAGTATCTGTGCCTCCTAATGATGAATCTAAGATATTATGATAGTAACCTGTGGCCAGAAAATGTTACTGTAAAACCTTTTTTTTTTTTCAAAGAGAGGCAGACAAGCGGGTGGCCCCAGAGGTTATCAAAACTTTCTACAGAAACCATACAGACGCTAAGCTGTGTAGATCAAAAAACATAAATGTATATTATCAGAATGTAAGAGGTCTAAGAACCAAGTTAGTCGACTTAGCCAACAGTGTCTCCTTGTGCTCTTATGAAATTATTGTTTTCACAGAAACCTGGTTAACTTCAGACTATTATGATGCAGAGCTGATAATTCAAAACTATACAATTTTTAGAAAAGACAGGAATTATGCAGCTTGTGGAAATACAAGAAGTGGAGGTGTTCTTATCGCGGTAAAAAATAATATAAAAGCTCATATTATATGCACTGATTATGAATCAGTGTTACATGAGGATATCTGGGTATCTGTTTCTATAGGTAGCTTTAAAAAACTGTACTTTTGTGCCGTATATTTCCCTCCGCAATGTAGGGTAGATGAATATGTGTCACTGTAATGTAATAGAAAGTGTGAGTGAAGAATGCGATAAGCTGTATATTTTGGGTGACTACAATTTACCCCATCTCCAGCTCTTGGGGGAGGAAAATATCGAATCCACTTACAGAAATACTGCTGCTGGTGACCTACTTATCAGTACCATGTTATATGTTAATTGTAGTCAAGTGAATAAGATACAAAATTTGTAATAATGATCTTTTGGATTTAGTATTTAGTAATAATGATAATACAAATGTGATACTCTTCTGTCTTGTGACAGTCATCACCCAGCACTTGTTATTGGTATACATGATGTTGACAATTATACACCATTACAACTCGAAGAGCTAGTATATGATTTTAAGAATGCAAACTTTACTGTGATTAACAATGTTTTAATAAATGTTAATTGGGATCAACTATTGGTCCATGATATAGACATGGATACATCTTGTTTTTATCGGGTTATTTACAATTGTATAGAGTTATATGTGCGGGTGCCAAATATAGCAATAAGAAAATAATTTTAAATTTCCTTTATGGTTTAGTCAAGACCTCAAGAATTTAACTTTTGAAAAGAAAACTGCACATAAGAAATCAACTAAGTCAGCACAGGATTATTTGTCTTTCAGTAACAATCTTCGTGGCTTATGTAAGCAGAGAGCTAGGGATGACTACGTCACCTACTTGCTAAGTATTCAGAATTACTTAAAAAATGATATTAATGTATTCTGGAAGTATATTAACTCTAAAAATAAAAATAGTGAACTACCCTCTATTATTAAATATAATGAAAAGCAATTTGATGATGGCCTTATGATTGCGAATGCATTGGCTAATCACTTCTCTAGTGTTTATGAGCCTCCAGATGCTAATGTTAATCTTAATTATTTAAAGAACTATAAATTTAACTCCTGTCTAAATGCTAGCAGTTTATACATAAAGATATCAGAAATGTTTTATAAGCTTGAAAAGGTGGATGTATCTAAAGAACTAGGACCAGACAAAATCTCTGGGTTATTTCTAAAAGGATGTGCTTTCTTACTCTCTCGTCCTCTCTGGCTCATGTTTAATAAGTCACTGCAGACTGGATCATTCCCAGTACAATGAAAACAGTCATGTGTTGTCCCGATTTACAAAAATAATGGTGATATGGATAAAGTAGAGAATTTTAGGCATATTTCTTTGATGTCACTAATACTGAAATTGCTTGATTCTATAGTTTCGGATTATTTAAACGATATATTTAAAAATAGTATTGCTGCCCAGCAATATGGATTCTTATAGGGCGATGGATTTGCCCTACAAGCATACCATGAGCTTATTATGGAAGCCATGGAGTCTGGTTATGCTACAGACTTTATTTACACTGACTTTGTCAAGGCTTTTGACAAGCTTAACATCAACATTCTTATTAAATAGCTTTATGGCTACGGTGTACATGGTGGGTTGCTGAGATGGTTTGAATATTATCTCTCCGAACGCAAGCAGATTGTTAAAGTTAATAATTATCTGTCCATGCCTATTAATGTTGACTCTGGGGTTCCGCTGTGCGCACATTTGGCCCCAATCCTGTTTAGTGTGTTTTTGAATGATGTTGTTCAGTGTTTTGAGTACAGTGATGTTTTGATGTATGCAGATGACATTAAGATCTTTCTACTAAATACTGATCCAGATTCTGCTTCAAAATTGCAATCTGACCTTGAAGGCTTTTATCAATGGTGTGTTTGTAACAGAATGACATTAAACATAAAAAAATTTAAATACATACAATTTAGCAAGTCAAAAAACAACGTAATTTGGGTTACAACAATTACCACATAAACAATAACCACCTAGAGAAAGTTGAAGTTATGGTGTCATCTTTGATGGCAAGCTTACGTTTGGGCAACACATTGAAGTTTGTAGAAATAAGGCAATGAAAATGTTGGGATTTGTAAAGAGAAATACAGCAGGCTTCAATGATATCACAGCAATTTTATGGCTGTGATTCACAGCTATAAAAATGCTCTATATATCACTAGTGAGGCCGCACCCCTTATTTTGTTACATACCATGATATGCTAGACAAAGTTCAAAGAAGGTTTCTCAGGTACATAGCATTTAAGTTAAACATGCCGGCAGACAACATCAACTATAATCAGCTCGGGAACTTTCTTAAAATTGGTTCTCTTAAAAGTAGGAGAGATTCAGCTGATGTAATCTTTACTTATAAGTTGATCAACGGCTTATGCAATTATCAAGAATAAACTTTTTTGCTCCCCCTAGGCCTCTGAGAGAACATAGACCCTTTGAACTGCGTCAGCATAGAACTCTCTACGGCCAGAACAGTGCGGTAAATAGGTTAATGAAAAGTTGTAATAATTGTAAATTAGATTTATTTAATATATCACTGTCCAAATTGAAAGTTCCTTAAAATGGCAATAATAATAATGCGGTTTGTTGATTGCTTTGCATTGGCTATAGGTATTTTGTTTTTTGTATTTTAGTGTTCTGATTAAGTATTTGTCAGTTTTATTCTATTTGGATTTTATCAATTACCGTTTTATGTATTATTAGTTATCATTAGTTTTAGTTTAAGTTATAGTGTCTATCCTGATTCTGTAACTGATTGGGCTATGCCCGTGTGTTTGAAATAAATAAATAAAATAAATAAAAGTAAGAATAGAGTTGCAAATACTGTGAGATAAAGATTACATGAATCTGTAATTCTCCTATAAATGTTTTTCACTTTATTGGTAAATTGCTTTTTGAGAGTAATATCTCTGACCCTCAGCGGAACCTGGTTCTAACATTTTGGAGCGAGATACGTATGAATTATATTTTCCACGTGAGTTGAGAATGTTTACTAAATGCTCAGAATCACTGGCTACGAGAGATACAGTTTGTCGTAAGATCTTCATTTGAATGTACAAAAGTAATCACAGAGAGTGTTGGGGAAACACCCCAACACGGTTTTCACCGTATAGTTTGGTGATAACACCCTGTATGTATGTAGTATGAATGAACCGTAATTAAAGTCAAAATAGATTTATTTCACCCCGGGTACAACCCAATTTGTGCACTTAAATTAGCATATGTCAGTTCTTCAATACCCCTTAGTCCAAACCTGGATGGTCGATTCCATCCTATACAGCTAAATGTCATTTTGCCATTTCAATTGGGTTCAATTCAAGCGTTTTCAATTTAATATATTCGTGTCTCCGTCAGTAAACAGCAGTGTGTCAAAAAAAGAAAGTAGATGTTTTCCCCCTCTCAGATAAAACTGTCGCGTAACTTTCCCGCGTTATTGTCCCTCCCGAGATCCTATGAAAGATCATATTTTAGTGCAAGTTTAACGTTCACTCAATCAAGAACGAATATTTTCGTTCTCCTCTTCGCGCCAAAAAGTCCCATCCTTTTAGGCAAATTCTCCAATTGTATGCACAAATATTAGAGAATATAAAGTGTATCTCTGTTATTTTTGTCCACGTTGGACAAAATCCTCATTTAGGCGTTGTGTAATGCAATTCTTTATGGCCAGAAACTACGTAGCATCTCGGCGTACCTGAGTTGAAGAAACTGTAAAATGGCGTCTGCAAATTTGCATCCATTCAAATCTCAGCTATATGAATTCAATGTGTGAATTCTAAAAGGTTACCCCTGAGTACAATATTGGAGAAACGATAAAATCTAGGTATTTAGTAGAGTGAAAGGAAAGGTTAAAATTTAAAGACAAAGTCCCATTTTTAAAGTAACAAATTAAGGCTTTTTAGTGACTATTTTAACTAAGCACACTTTTGCATTTAGTTTTTATGTGAGTGAATGATTGATTGAATGCATGGAAGTAGATTAAGAAGTATTTAAAACATTGTACTTATATTTTTTGCATCAATTGCAAATGCATAATTGCATTATTAAAGTACATTAACATACCTATCGAGTTTCAATTCACATAATCTTTGTTTAAAATCCCAACACCCTATTTTTATACAGTCCACTCCTTTAATTGCCTATAGTCAATTATGCAGTTAATTGCTACCTTCACCTTTGCGATCAAAATAAGTTAATAAAATTAATTTGTTTGTACCGACCAGAGAGAATATACAGGTTACTGATTTTGCATAGCTCAGCAGAGTATAGTTATGATATTGGAAAAAGTCTTGGTTTATGTAGTAAAAACCTGATGATGTAGTTCTGAGCAATGCGAAGTGATTGAAGGCAATTAGCATACATGCATGCTGCATACAAAGACGATGTTGCTGTAAACGCCAAAACACCTAACATAGAAGATTTGATTTTTTGTAATAAAACTGAAGGTGTAATAGTGGTTTTGAATACACCGTACCATCCTTTGGAATGTAGGTTATTTCTAGACAGTTCAACATTGAGTTTAAAGGCGGTGTTGGATATGCAGGCCACATGAAGGAAACGTATGACAACATGAAGCAGTTATTGAAATCCATAAAATATAATGAACACAAAACACAACTGGGAGATTTGTGGTGACTTAAAGGTCGTTGCACTTTTACTGGGATTGCAGTTGTTACACATAATTTTATTAGTCTTTGTGCGAGTGGGTCAGTCAAAGCCGTTTCATTACAACAGAAAGGACTGGCCCGCTCGACAGTCACTAGAACCAGGGCACAAAAATTTACAACAGACTTTGTTTGGCGCCCTTACATATTAAATTGGATCTAATAAAAAACTATGTGAAGATACTATGTAGAGATGAGTTGGCCTTCCAGTATGTCCTTCAGAAATGTCCAATGCTAAGTGAGCAGCTCTTATGGTGAGTGCTATTTATAGATCCCCAAACGCAAACTTGATGAAATGCCTGGAGGACAAGCTTAATAACAGTGAATGATGAAAATAATGATTGCTTGAAATGACTGTGAAGTCAAAATGTTGACAAATCTAGCACAAGCAGTAGGTGCTGCACAAATAGAGGAATAAACACTATGATCTTGTGACTTTAATGCCGACGAGATTTCGCATAAAATTATCGTCACAGAATTCACGTTTGATACTACTTTGAAGATTTTAAAAATTATTAAATTATACAATTTCAATATGAACCGCATAATTAATGGTGGCAAACCGGAATCACATCACAACATTGGTCATCATGACCATGACCAATGTTATTAAAATCGGAGTGTATAAGAAATACACAGCAGAAAAGAAAAAACAAGCTATTTAATTTTACAGATATTGATTAATTTTGACTTATGGGAGGTATAATTTAATCGAAGGAAATTTTCAACAGTTTACAGGAAATATCAGAAACTATTGATGAATGTTTTGGGAATTTTAAAGTGATGGAAACACGCAAAATTACTTATTGAAATTTAAAAACATTAACTTGTCACAGCTTAGAAGAATTATTTATTGGCTAAAAAAATGATCTTACTAGTGATGATTTGCTAAATGTAATTTTAGTTAAGAATCTGATGTGTGATTAGGTATGTTCTTTTGTATCTCATAAATATTTTATTAGAAACAACTCTCAAAATTCAGCTGGATTTAGACCAATTAATCTACTTCCAATTGACGCCTATTTTGAATTCAGGCGGTTTTTATTTGGTACACACTAGGTATTTGCAACTAAACACACGCCCCTAAAAAAACAAAATACAATACACCATAAACGTTGTGTCTTAAAATAATAAATCATGCAAATCAATGGCCTTAGGTAATTTGTTTTCTTCTGACATAAATTGGCAGTTTTGTCACGTGAACTGTGTTCTAATAATCCAGCAATATGGCTCGAGGCAAGAACGGGAATATTTTAAACTGCTTTTACAAAGTGTCATATAATATTTGTCATCATGTACTAATTAGGTTGCAAAGAATCTTTCAAATACTAGGAAGAAAACCAGGGAGCAAACCACACTTAGTGGATTTAACATTTCTATTAAATTTTCCGGTATTTTTCAAAAATTGTTCGATAAGGTGAATGTACCTGTTCAAAAACCATTTAAGCAAGTTTCCAAAACTATCGATTTAATTCTTATTATATTAACATTCAACACTACTGCGTTTGGTATTCCAATACACGATAACTATATTGCCAATAAAATCTGACATCGGTACACAGCACCATCTCTTAGGGCCAGTCGGATTTAAATAATCTCGAGGCCTTAAGGCTGGTTTAAAATTCATCTTTGTTAGAAAAATAGTTAAACTAGGTTTTCATTTAACTTAGCTCCATTTTCATTGTTTAACATGCCCGAAAGTGTTATTTCCGAGGCGAGGGCAAGTTCCGGCGCGAAATCAAGGAAAAGCGCGTCTTCACTGCTCGTTACATGGATTCATCCGCGCTTAAAGCGTCACAGCAAGCGGTCTCCGTGACACTCGGTCACGTCCACCACAATGATGGCTAACTAAATATCGAAGTCTTGGAAAAGTGCTCCCTCTTAAGCCGCGATAAAAAGCAGTCCCCTTGGAACTCAAGCGATAACTTAATAGTGCACGTTGCATCATATCAATTCGCTACAGAATCCCACGATAGCCTCACAAAAGTTGTGCAGGGGCGTACTCCTGCACAAAGGCATGGTGATTGTCAAGAAATTTAAATACTTAATATATTTAGAAGTTAAACTAAAATAAAGCCAGTGGTTTAAAATTATTTTCCCTGTTTTCACAGTGATCAAAGAACGTAAAACTATGTTCAATGATTGAACTATGGTGATCAAGTGACCTAAAGTAAATAATGGCCTATTGTGAACAGTAAGGTAATATATCGCATTATTTTACAACTTGCATTTTGTATCAGCAATCTATCAATCAGTCAAGCATTTAATCAGCCGTCCTGCAGGAAATTTGGTACATTTCACTGTGATTATCTGAAGATTTATATTTATAAAGGTATGCTTTTGTTAGGATTTAGGGTTATTTACACCGATCAGATCTTAAATTACATTATTTGATTACATTGATATTTAAGGATTTAAGTTATTTTCAAAATATTCATGTTAATCCAATAAAATTATAAAATATAAGTTGAGTTGATGATACACCTCATTGCTGAACATTTATGTTTCGAAAATACAGCTATATATTTATGGGTACTATACCTTCGGAAGGAAACGACCAATTGAAGATTGAAGACTCCTCAAAATATAAAAACTCATTTGCAGTGTTTGATATTAATGCAAATATAAACACTTTTAGTCCACAATATATTCATGTACTATTTTTCTACGATAAAATATAGTTATGGTTTAAGAAAAAATCTACATTTGAACTATGGTCCCATTGAAATACTTGTGTCAAATGTATTTAGACCGGCCGGCATATAGTTTTCACTTCAAAAATCATCACTTCTACATTTTCAGATCGATGCGATTTTTTCGATATGTGCAAAAATTTGGTTGGCTCAAATCGTTCGGTTCACCAGTAATAAAATATTGTGGTGACGTGTGTCGAAAACCCGAAATCGCGAAGTTTAAATTCAATGAGCTGGCCCTGTATAAAAAGCATCGATGTTTTTACATTTTCCATCGAAAGTCTGTTTTCCCGACATTTTCAAAACAGAGAAGCATTTGGAGAGTTTTCCTCCATCAAATTCCCTATCGAACTGTTGTCTTTCGACTCTCGCAACTTTTTCAGCCCTAAACGACCAAAGTTTGATTATATACACGCCCGAAATTGAAGAAATAAATATCGATCTATATGTCTAAACAATAAACAGGGACTGTATATTTTTACCAAACTATACAGGTGTTTGCACATGCATACAAGTCTTTCAGTAATTTTAGCAATTATCCTGTTCTTTTAGTTTAGCGTGTCTTTATAACAGATATTAGTGTAACATATTTTAATATTTTGTCACTTTATTATTTATTTTAATATATTGTAGGCAACGGTTCTTGGAATAATAATAATATCCGCGTACGAAAAATGATTGCATAAGCATGATAACGATGAGTCGCTCGGGTGGCAAGAAAGGCAAAGGAACAGTTGTTCATATAGAAGCGACCGATCGCTTGTTTTCGATAATTGCTTAATTAATTATTTGTTCATTTATTAGTTTGATAAATATATATTATTCCTTTAATTGTGCGTGTTTAATAGAAAAACCGGATAGTTTACAATATACATTTATTGACGTGTGCAATACTATTGATTGTCAATTCATTAATGAAATCTATCTATCATTATCCAGAATGAAAATTTTGTTCTGCAGGTGTTCTAAGGAATTATGCCAAGAATAGCATGGTTTTCAACAATCAGCTAAAGGAACACTGCAATCTGCAATAGCATAAGATTGATTTACTACGATTATCCAAAACAGAACATAACAACATAAACCTTTTTTCATCTTTCTACGAATATCAAATCAACTAAAAATGACGAGAAAAAATCCTAACAAAAGTTACTTAGTTGAATTTATAAAGCCTGTTGTGTAATAACATTATACTCAAAAAGAGCTTATCTGGCGCCGCAGACTAGTGTATATTTACTATTTTAAAATGTTCCACTTTTATTTAATTTTAGGTGTTTATTGGCGCATTTCTCAGATATAAAGGGTTTTATTATATATGTAGAAATAAAAGGCTATCGTATTATTGTAGGTTTTTTATATACGTTATCCAAGGGTAATGAAATAAAAGGTCCTGGATAATTTTCCGAGTGGATACTTTGGTATTTAATATGAAAATAACTATTATTTGATGTACGAAGGATTAACACAGGAAACTAGCAACCAAAGGCACGTCGCGTTGACATAGAGTTACAAAGTACTTGCTTACGTACGGCTTACGTCACACAAACTTATATTTATATTATTTAATAAATAATGTCTCGCACACAGACATAATACAATACTTAATGCCCAAGTAGCCGCGTCTCAGCTTTATTGGCACTCGTTAGTGTATTCCCCCAAAATGGTCGTCTACCAAAATTAAGCAGATAAGAATATATTCGTTACGTCTAACGAAATACCTTTCGAACGTCTTTCGAAAGGCGCGCGACACGCGAACTTATCTCTCGCTCGTCCCCTTAAAAACTACCCAGTAAAAAGTATAACACCCCCTCCGCATGTGTCTCAACCCGAAGCGATCTCAATCCCCTCCGGCGACCTTCGATCTAAAAATAGCCGTGTGTCAATCGGTGCAATGCTTTGCTGAATTTAGAGGCATAAAGAATCGAATAAAATAAATGCTACATATGGAAATATTGCGATATGCTGTTGTATTAATGCGGCTTTAATATTCTGCCGGCTGACTCGGATACTACATTATCTCTTATTTTAATATAAAATATAAAGGAAATACCGCATGAACTTATGTGTAAAACCAATAATCTCAAGGTCCGTTGGTGCAAATAAATAAACAACAATTAATAGCAATTAAATTACTATATCTGATTCTCCTAAGTTAAACTGTTTAATATTATATTGCCTAGAATCAATGACATGGGCTGTTAGCAATTTTAGCTGCAAATTAGTCAGTCGGCAATACTTTTGTAAAGGCGTTTTTACAGAAAAAAATATCGATTTTTCGTCGAATACATAATCTTTGTTACTTTGTAACCAATGTACCCTCCATCAGCTACGATAACGTGCTACAAACTCTTGGGCATTACATTAAGCCCTCCGAGTTTTTACGGTTAGAGCCATTGGCATAAAAATATTGACGAGACATACGATGCTTTGATCTATGTACCAGAACATTCATATCAATAAAATGCGTCACAGTTATGGAAGATTTAATCCTCCCAACTATTTCTCTAACAAATAACACCAAATACGTGTTCTTTTATATCAATAAAATATTTTTGTTGGGCGGTGCAACATATAGCAGCAGTCACAAAATGGGCAAATAGGTAGTTTTTCTGTGAAGTACGCCACTGCTTAATTACCTTCATATAAAATTCTTAGAGTTACTAGATACATAGCCAAAATAACTCAAAAGAAGAATATTAATTATATTCAAAGGTTCCCACAAACTTTCAGCCGACTGTTTATCTAGTAAATTAAACTATCACGACCTAACACTAACTATACATTTTGATTCCTGTGGATGTATAAGCTGTGTAAAAAATCAGTGGAACTAATTTACGCAATAAGTAACAAAACACCTCGTTTTTGCTACATTATAACTTTGTCCTAGAGAAGACAACTATTCAGTTGCAACCCTTCCTACAAATTAGCCATAGCCGATTTACATGGCTATTATTTACCCGTATCACCTAAATAACAAACACAAGGCTGCAGTATTCAAAGCACCACTATATTTGATATGTGGTACTCAACCCACCCATATAATTTTTGGTATCCAATTATCACAAAATAGCTACTACATAGCTATAGTAATACAAAGCCATAGTAACCTAAATGAAAATTAGCATCCATTCAAACATCTCTAATTTGTCTCTTAAAAGTTCAGTACCCTGTTCAGGGATAGGGATTTTACGGCTTCTATACGGCCATAAAAACCTAAATAAAAAAATAAAAACATGGTCAAAATTTCATATGATGGCACACAAACATTTATATAACCGGCCTTTCTCATCATATCAGCTGTAATACTACCGCCTAAAACATATCCCCATCAGATACAAAACGTGGCAGTCTATGCTTAGAAACTAGGACATACCTCTATAATAGATGTTTAAAACTAATTATTAAAACGTTTGAAAAAAACTCGGCAGTGTTAATAACATGGAAAATTACTCGCCTGTTAAAAGATAATTTTTTTATTTGCTGAGATGTGTTCTTAATAGCTTTATGCACGAGTCACTCGCTCACTCCATGATAATGTAGTGTAGACGATTAGTAACGCAACAGTGATTGCATCCAGTAGTAATCCTACTCCGGTGTTGTTAATTACAGTTATTTCATATGCGTTTCTTTATATAAAACCATGTTAACTGCCGAAAATTAATTTTGAAAAACTTACCTGTTCTAACTTACAGCCTAACGATTCCCCAGCAAGCATAGAAATTAATATACATGGAATAATATGTGGAATAGTTTCTTTCCAACAAATTCAAGTAGCACATAACAAAAAAACAACTCATTGAAATGCAAGATATGGTGATCAAGGACCAGCCTAATTATTTAATAGATATGTCCTATTACGTTGAGGAATTATTTAACCAATTACAGATTTTACTCGCTTATATGATCAATATATGGAAAAAACTTACTCATCATCTTATCATATTGTAATCGTGATCTAATTTAGTATACATATATATTGAATCTGCGAAGAATAATACATATAAAAAGACAATCAGGGTTTTGATTCGGCATGTAGTTGCGAATAAGTCGAAAATTTTACCTATTGTGGTAAATTGTCGAACGCGTGTACCCAATAAAATTTCAACATCCTAAATTCAACTAATTTCTAGGACACAAACTTTCAACCATCCATCCAAGTCAGTGTTGTAGTTGCGAATATTTTCAAACATATGTATCTGTCCATTAGGCAGTTGAGCGGCGTAGTCCAGGAAATACATAATTTTAGGTTGTAAAATTCATGGTAGTTCTGGACATACGCTTGTTTTATGTTCTTCGGGTCGCTGAATCCGAATTTTCAACTTCCCACCAAAAATTCCCCACGCAACGCCCCCAAATTTTCAAAAAAAGAAAAAAAGATCGTTTTTTTGGAAAAAAAAGTTGTTTGTTTATTTTAGAGAATCTAATCTGGAAATTTGGAAAGTAGGCAAAATTTGCGACAAAAAAGATCATATGATATTTTGACGTAGAACGAACGAGTAGGGCGTTAGCGGGTCTCAGAACATGCGTCTCGTTGCCGTACGCGCGCCTCGACATCAGACGGTAACTCCGTAGTTTTCGCTTCGCGACCTTGCCTATTTATCGCTGCCTCCCATTTTCAATTTCTTGGTTCATGTTTATTCCCTACCCTGTCACACCTGTTACAGTCACATTAGTCGAGAATTCCCCCAAATGCGATGTGTCGTGTCATATTTATAGGAACTTGTTTATCGCGCTCACAGTTTTTGACGTGTTTTATAAGATTTGCAGTATGTTTTTTAATTGAGTTGTTTTAAAAAACGTGTTATTGCATATGTGACTATTTTTGTGAACTGTTATTACTCATAATAATAATCATGGTTGATGTGACATTAAATTGCTTCATTTGAGAACTTCCGTTACCGAATGACGCAACAGTGAACGTAACGGAAAAAGGTTTAACATCTTTTCGGGCCGCGAGTTTAAATCGTAAAAATAATAAACGTGATCTTTTAATAGAGCGTACGATGATTGCATAGGAAGTGTCAAAAGGCATATGTTAATGAAACTCTAATCGCATCGTATGTGAAAAACCAACCAGTACCGGAATATCCTGTAATTCCGCAAAGGCGCTCCGGGACACCAAGTTTTTCCATCCAAACCTATTGTTTTTTTGTGCGTTGAATCAATATCAAGTAATTATGTTCTTCAGCAACGACGTTTACCTCCAGAGCGAAGGGACCCTGTGTACAATGTGCGTCAGATAAACATACGCAATAGTCATAGACTTTGCACAAAATCGATGAGATGATTGGGGTGATAAAATTGTGCGTCGCTTGGCTCCTGTTGCAGACGATTTAGTGGCGGAAGAAGCTCGGTATCATTTATCTTGCATGAAAAAGCTTACCCTAATTCCAAAACCCAAATCTGAAGAACCTGCAAAACATGGTGCTTTCGGAATAGAAGTACAAGCTGCCATAAAGTACGTAATTTCTTTTCTCGAAGATAATGAGCAAGAGTGTCAATTTTCGTTGAAAGAACTTATGAATGAAATTAAATGTGACTATAAATCGGACATTAGAACCATAAAAGCTCACCCAACCGTTAAGTACGGTGATGGCATTATCATTTCAGAAGCCCACACAAATCCTGCTGTCGTTTCCTTCCGTAGCTCAGGAGACAAAATTCTTAATGATGTGTTTTACCAGGAAAGATGTGCCGATGAACAGGAAGAGCGAAAGCGAATCGTGCAAGAAGCAGCTAGCGTAATTTTAGAAGACAACTAAAGTTTACGAGAAACAAGAATATCCTCCTTCTGACAATTTTTTTCGCGATGCAGTCTGATATTCACAAAGGCCTCAGTACCTTTTTAGAACGTCTGATTTTACATCATAAGAAAGGAAATCTGGATAAGTGGAAGACCAAGTGCACATCTTTGGCACACTGCATAATTTCAGCTGCCAGGCCTAAATCTTTTCTTTCTCCTGAACAAATTGGTGTTTCAAGTTTTATTTATAAAAAGTTCGTCTCACGGCAATTAATCGACACTCTCGCATCTCTCGGTTTCAGTGCTTCTTATGCCGAGGCTAATACTTTTGAACTATCGTCAATAATGCGAACCCTTGAAAATAAGCAAAAATTCTTCTTCCCACTTCGTATATGATAATGCTGACTTTAATACGCAAACACTTGACGGTTCCCAGACGTTCCACGCTATGGGTGGCATCCAGTGCATCACCCCTACGACCAATTTATCCTGACCAGCGCATTGCTAGATTAACCAAAAACCCTTCTGCTACTGAAGTTGGGAAGTTTGGTGCCGCCCCCTTAAGACCATTTGAGAAAAGACAAGAATCGAGTTTGCCAAATGTCAAAATTGTGAATGCTGATAAAATTAATAGCCTATTAAAACAAGCTTTGCCGTCAAGTTCTGATTTAATGTGGTTACTTGGAAAACATTCTGATATTCCTGGAATACCTGGTTGGAGTGGCTTTATGAAACATTTATCAAATGTTTGCCATTTATTAATTCTCCGGCTAGCAACTATGACACAGTGTACACATCCTTCGTTTCTGCAGCTGAGGATGCCGCAAATTAAAGTAAAAAACCTGTTTTGTGACTTATGATCAGCCCCTCTACATGAAAGCGCAAGACATCCTCGCAAATAGTGCTGATAATGTCGTGTTAAATAACCTGATTGTAAGGCTCGGTGGTTTCCATCTCTTAATGTCCTTCTTAGGAGCAGTGGAATACATTATGACAGGAAGCGGTTTAAAAGAATTGTTCAACATGGTATATGCCCTAAATTCTATAGAAAAAATGATGGCAGGCCAAGCGTACTCCCAAGCACTTAGGGCACATCATCAATAGAATGTTCACCAAACTCAAGGGCTTATTTAAAAAACTTCTTGTGGAATTTAGATAGACCAGTGATTTTAAAAGTGGACGAAGAAGAAATGTTTCAAGAATTTGCTCAGAAACTTGCAGAATGTTTGGTGAAATTGGAGCAGCGGGGACCCACCGCAAAACTATGGGTTCAATACTTTAGAATTATTGCACTTGTCAGACAATTCATCGAAGCAAGACGGACAGGCAATTGGGAACTTCACTTGGACACAATTCAAAGAATGTTGCCGTACTTTTTTGCCAGCGGGCACTTTCACTACACCAAATCTTGCCAACTATACCTACAACAAATGCGTGGTTTGAAAGACAGCATGCCCGAAGACGAGTATGAAATTTTCACAACTCAAGGACAATTTACAATTAGGCGCTCTGACAAATTCTTCTGCGGAACGTGGTCAGACATGGTAATCGAGCAATCTCTATTGCAGAGCGTTGGTGGCCTAACTCGTGGAAGAGGAGTGTCACAGAGCATCCTAACAACTTGGACCCTGGGGACTGTTTACCTGCAAAATGTATGTGATTCTGTCGAACAATTTGTTAAAGTGGCCTACGAATCGTCAGAGCAACATGTTGAACTTGAAGTTCAAGGATCGCCCGTGACAGTCAAGATGTGCAGAAAATGCTGACCTAGCTTAATCAACATTCACCCTTTCCAACATTTGACAAAATGAAGTGATCCAGCACAGGAATTGTGGGTGATAAAAATATTAATTGTCACATGGCTCAGGAACTCGGCTCCGCGGAGATCTCAAAACTTGAAGGTTCTAATTTTCAGTCCGTTAAGTTTAAGCGAAATGAAAGGTGTAACCCTCTTGATGTGATGAAAAATGGTGTAAAAGTCGACGACGAAGTAGTTCCTGTGGATCCACATTTTATCTTTCGCAGAACACGCATTGCCAAACAATCAGAAGAGGTAAATTTCTGGAACTCGAGCTGACTTCATTCCCCCTGGCGCTTTTTAATGAGGAAGGAATGAGAAAGGGTGCGAAGTCCTCTCTTTACAAAGCCTTTAAACAAACAGACGACGAAATTCAACTGAAAGATTCGTTTTACATTATCGACGGCGGATTTCTTCTCCATCGTCTACTGTGTTAGCAAAATACAACTTTCGCATCTATTTGCGCAGCTTATGTTCAATTTGTTCGGTCAAAGTACTCCACAAATAGTATTGTCGTTTTTGATGGATATATCCAGACGACATCGAAAATCACAATACGAAGAGCGCAGAAAGATTGCGAAGAGAAAGAAAGCAGTCATCAGTTGGCGTAATTTTCGATGAGCCTATGACTCCTACTAGTGCCCAGGAATTTTTTTTATCAAACAGCAGAAATAAACATCGCCTCATCGAAATTATTAAAAGGAATTTGAGATGGAAAACGTGTCAGTGCGACAAGCTGACGAAGACGCAGACTGTCTCATCGTTAATACAGCAATTGAAATGGCATCAAGTCATCCATCGGTGATTATTGTCGGCGAAGATATAGATTTATTAATTCTTATAAGTGCACTTTCTCAATCCGCCAATGTTTACTTCATGAAGCCGGGCAAAGGCAAAATCCCACAACAGATCTGCTCACCTTCTGGTCTTGAAGAAAATACAGCTGTTAAAAATATACCGTTTTTACACGCTTTCAGCGGCTGTGACTTTACGTCTGCAATTTTTGGCCACGGTAAAACCAAATTTATTAAAGTCCTCGTGCAAAACCCAGATTTGCTTTCTATAGCTCAGGTGTTTCAGACTCCAAATGCAGACGCACAAGCTCTCGCAAAAGCAGGGCATCAATTTTTACTTCGTTTGTATGGTTCCAAGGATGAGAACATTACTTTAAACGGTTTTATACATCAGTGTTTCGTTAGCACTGCGTAACAGTAAAAACAGCATAGCCTCTCTCTTTGCCTCCAACTGAAGCTGCTGCCGAGCAACACTCATTCAGGACATACCACCAGGTCCAACTTTGGCAAGGAAATGTCATAGAACCACAAAAATGGGGCTGGGAAAGAGCTAGCTACGTACTATCTCCTGTCACTACCTTTAAATCTCCACCAAAACTTCTAAAGCTTATCTCCTGCTCTGCCGTGGCGCGTGTGGATGCAAGAAAAGTGGGTTGAAATGTTCAATAATGTGCCTCGAGTGCAACAATTCATGCGAATATTTCCCTCATGTATAAAAAATCCCATTAAAGGAGTGCAATTCTCGGAAAATTACAGCGATAATTGCACTGTAGAAACCGAAAGAGCACAGCGATAATTGCATCGTACGTATTTATGGTAATTCCAATGAAAATTTGACAGCGACAATTTATAAATAACGTCAAAGTCTAGTGAATATATAGGTATTATTAAAAATGTCTCGTTTCTGATTAAAAAAAAATCGTTTTTTTGCATCTCTGTACTTTGTTTACAGTTACATGTACGTTTTTGTATTAAAAAAGAATAAAAATGTATTTTTTTAAAACCATGTCCTAATTCGGGAAATATTCCCCCGAATTACACTCGTGCATCAAAATAACCAGAAAATTTTGCATTCGAGCGTGTTGTCTTAGAAAAACTGCATTCGGTCATTTTCTTTTTGGCAAAAAGAGCCCTCCACCTTCGGTGTCGGGCTCTTTCTCCAAAATATGAAAATGAACTCATGCAGTTTTTAGACAACACGCTGTCATGCAAAATTATCGGTAATTTTGATGCACTTGTGCAATTACTTCCGATAATAGCCCTGACGATGTCGTCGAGGATTTGGTTGACGAAGATCCACAAGAAGAGGAACTCGAACTGTTGTTTGAAAAGGTCGATCAAGCTGATGAGATTATTATTCTAAACTTCCTTTTTTATCTTCCTTCCTACAATGGATCAATCAATCTACATTAAAAACGGGACTTTGAAACAAATTATATCTTTTTCGCGCAAGAGTTTAATTTTCAGCTTGACTGACAAATGTTTCTTTGTTTCAGTCTTGTATGAAACCCACGGAGTAACAGATGACGGTTCTGATAGTAGCGGCCCAAGTGGCATAGATAAACCTGGGCCCTCAGCTGCAGTTAAAAGCGGAGAAGAACAATTTAAACATATCGCTCACATGTGTTATAATATGTATTTATTAGTATTTCTTTTGTTTTGTGAAAAATTTCGCGGAGGGAATTTTTGGTGGTTAAAAATTTGGATTCACCGACCCAAAAAAAAGTAAAGTAAGCCTATTTCCAGAACTATCATGAATTTTGCAAGCTTATTGCTGTTCTCTATTGCCTAGATTAGCATGTAAAATTGATAACTGAAACCTCTCTTTGTGTCCGTCTCTGATGAAAAGGGAGAAGATAACACAACTTAAGTCTCCAGAAAATATGCCTGTTTTAGAGCAAAGCAGTTTTCTTAAAATTTGGATTATTCTGCACTAACTGAAAAGCCGTAATACATTAGAACAAGTTTCTTGTAATCACTTTAAATATACACATTAATTATAACAAAAAAACGCTTTATATATATTATGTCATTTTTTTTTATTTACAGGAATATGTATGTAAATATATGACTGAATATACAACTTAAAAAAATTGAATATTCCACTTTCGTCTAATCTGCATATGTTAGTATAATAATATTGGCCTTTATTGCTGAGGGATAAAAAAATAAATTTTTGGACATTGTCAAATTTATAGCCGATTTCATTTATTATACCGAAACTTCCTAGTTTAGCGATCCTCTGTTAGTAAAATTATCGAATTCCATAATTCCAATTCGCGTACTGGCTACATTTTGTATTGTCACATACTTATTGTTCTCATTATTCCCTTTGAGACATGAGTCATGAATTAGATACTTCCAATAAGGCTTGTGGAAGCAACCTTATTTTTAGATTGTTTGAAGGTAACATCATACAAAATTCCTTGAATTTGTTTGATCCGATGTTTAGGCAGGACAAATAGTACCACCATTTTTGTAAACACAATCTGGCAGTTTTTAGTTATCTTATTATATCAATCTTGTGCCTGAGCACACAATCATTGTAAGTTTCATAAGCAAAAAATATTATATCGCACTGACCATAAAAAGTATGTAATCAATAGCAACCATAGAAACGTTTTAAGCATCATTCTGACGTAATTGATCCTAATCATATAAACTTTGATTGGTAAGATTTTTCGCGAAACCAATGACTACAACTGTAATCGTACTGGTAATCGCAGTCATCGTCAACTATGCAAACTTACTACTGACTGCAACCTACTAGTGAATATAATCCAATGTTAATGTTGTTCCGAATATTATCTCATATTTAAAAAGTATATGAAATTAATGTTGTATAAGAAAAAAACATGCTTGCTAGGGAAACAAATCCCCCGATGTTCTCACTTAACCTTATTGACAAATTTTACCTTCGATTTGAGGCCGATTTTCAAACTGCTACAACTGAACCTGAAATGATCAATACTTACCGGTGCAAATCTAATTAAAATGAAAATTCTACCAGTTACAGGCTTACCAGTAAGTTAAAACCTGATCAATTCCTATAAATAAGGTTACCTGATCGATGATATAGTTGCGCCGACGCATTGCAGCTTGGTCTGTGAGTTGGTTAAGGCATTTCTGCATACGGTCGACCAATATCTTCCAGGAACCTCGGAAACATGATTTCATTGGTTGGCCCTCAACCTTAAACGAAAACTACTATAAAATACTTGGCATCAAATCTCAATTAGGCGACCGGATCTATAGCCGACGTAGGTGACAATAACAAACATCAGTTATATCTATATCAACAAATGGGAAGTACTTTTTGTGCATCTTCCGCCGACGTTTCAATTTTTAAAATCATCCACGATAGTAAATATTCATAAGATATTGAAAGAAAGTTGCAAATTCTGTAAAGGCTATATTCCCGGGCATATAAATGGCGAAGACATATAAAGTGGTGTGCTCTATGTTTAACTTACAGCCAACATGTAGTGCACAATCACAAGGATCCACCTAGAAAAAAAAATAAGGATCGGCATTGATAGTGTTTTTGTATTGCAAAAAAGGGCAGTTAGATTTTTATGCAAGGCTAACCCGAGAGATTCTTGCAAACCACTAATTTTGTCACAAAAGATGTTAACGCTTCCGTCTCTGTTTATTTTAGAACCTGTTTGCCTAATATAAAGAAAGCATGGAAATTGCCTAGAATCGTTACATAACTATAATATTCGAAATGTGCATAATGTTCATTTGCCCATTCCCGCTTCAGCACTAATAAATGAACTCAATAATTTTTAAAAGTAGAAAGCTCTTTAACCACCTTCCAAAAGAAATCAAGGAGAATATTAGACTATTTAGAAAGCGGGTAAAGTCTATGCTGGTTGCGAGGGCCTATTATGATGCAAGTGAATTTTTTTATGGGAGATTTTAAGCAGTTTTTTATGTTTTTTTATTGTTTGTTTTGTTGTTCAGTATTATTTTGTGGTATGTAATCAGTCTGTCTTTATACATTGCATATGACTTTTGACTTATTTTGGTTTAATATAATATTTTATAGTATTGACACTTCTTCTACCTGTGAAATTGATGTTATGAACGGTTTATTTATATGTTTTTCTTAATATTAGGCCTTGTATTCTTATTATACATATATTTTTCCTTTTTACCAGCTCTGTCAATGAGTAACTTTATACTTTAGACAATAAAGCATGTTTGATTTGATTTGAAATAAATGCGAACGGGATATGGCCGAATATGCCTGTCAAGGATGTAGCAGACGAAATTGACGAGCCTTATAATTTAAAGTATTAAAAGAACACTGAGAAACAAAACAAGATGTCGAAAATAATGATCCTTAGGGTGATGAAAGTAAAGAAACAAGAAGACTCAAGGTAGATCAAAAACCGCGCTCGATCAAAACCATTTCTAAGAAACTCCAGCATTTGTTTTTCAGAAATCAAGTTTAGTGACAGTAAAATCATGCGAACAGTAAGGCGATAGTTTACCTAAAAATTCGAAGATTTAAAATACCAATGAAACCTGGCTAAATGAGACACATGCAATCAAGTTTGCTACAATTAAAAATTCGAGATGAGGGTTCGAGTCTAATAGCCTCATATGGAAAAGGTTGTCCATTAATTATTACGAACAGCATTGACTCGACATTTTTGGATGGCGGGCTTAATGTTTCAGTTCCGAAAACTCCAGAGATAACCATGAGGTCAGGAACACGAAGGTGTTCGAGAAGTAGTTTTCCCGCATCGAGCCTAGGCTGATTACACCCTATGACAGCCGTCGATTGGAAAATACTCATACTTCTTCCTGGTGAAGGGACAAAAATTAGACCGGCTAAATAGAGAAGATTTCTAGTTTGAACCATTGCTGCTTAAAGTCCAATTACGAGACATTGTTAGACCATAAATTCAAATTCAACAATACTTTATTGGTTTAAAAAATTTACAAATTTCAATCGACAAAGCATGAGAACATATAAATAAGTTTAAAATACATATAAGCAGAAAGAAAGTCAAATGTACACTAACAAAAGGTTCATTACTGGAAAATTCAAGAATAACTCCTCCAAATTGTAGTATGTTTTACTCAGAAGCAATTTCCTAGGTAAAAAGCGTAAAGATTTCAGAGTCTGTATCGATTTCAGGCTGCTCGGCAGGTGATTGTATAAGTTACGGCCCTCATAAATGAGAGATTTCTTAATTAAAGTAGTCCTTGGGATAGGTAGAGATAAATTGAGGTTCTAACGAGTACGGAGAAGGACCCTGAAGCCTAAAACGATTTTTAAAAATAAGAGTAGGTGCCTCCAGAATAAAAAGCGATGTAAGGATTAAACATTTTTGAGCCACAAAATGTGGCCTACAAGATTCTCTGACTTATGTTGACAATAAATCGAAGTGCTTTTTTGTAGAGAACAAAGCGCATATTCAAAAGTCCCTGATTGGAAAGCACAAAATATACATTTCGCACTAGTTGTAGGCCCAACTCCTCCCTACCAACTCTAATAGCAAAATGAATGACAATTTTTTACTCAAGGTTAAACTACAGTTCTCAGAATTTAGCTCCCCATCAATTAGCACGCCAAGAAACTTAAGACACTGAAGTATTCTGAAGCGGATCCCCATCCGACAGCAGGTCTGGCACATCACACTTAAACCCAACAATGTGAGTTTTAGTCAAGTTCAAGCAAAGGCGAGAGTTAAACCATTCTTCAGTAATCCTCAGATCATTCACTACAATTTCCTTAAGTCCTACCAGGTTCCTATTCTGCCACAATATTGAGGTGTCGTCAGCAAAAATGGTAGAGTCCCGAGATTTTAAGGTAGACAAGGTCATTGATATATAACGGGAACAGGATAGGACTCAAAACAGCCCTGCGGAACTCCGCAGTTAATTCCCAAGACAGAATACCTTTCTCATGAGCTCACCACAGTCTGAGAACGCCCCTCAAGATAAGATTTAAACCAGGAGTGAGCCACACTCCGGAAGCCTATCTCTCAAGCTTCGCTAGCAGTATTCGATGATCCACACAATCAAATGCCTTGGACAGATCACAAAACACCGCCGCACATGTCCCACCCTGATTCAATCCAAAATAAACCTTCTCAAGGAAACTGTAAATGGCATCATAGGTCCCTTTCGATGTTTAAAAGCCAAATTGCTTCTCAGTTATTAGGTTGAAGGACTGACGGAAGTTCCAGATTCTTTTCTTTACAAGTTTCTCTATAACTTTAGATAGAGTTGGGAGTAGAGAGATTGGGCGGGAATTAGATGGCTCTTCCAAATCACCACCCTTAAATAGTGGGATCACCAAGGACGACTTCGGGCAAGCAGGAAACACTCCCCTCGACCAACACTCATTGACACAAGCAGAGAGGGCATCCAGAGCGCTATCAGGCAGTTGCAAAAGAACTTCGGCAGAGATCGTCTCCACACGATTTCTTGTTATTTATCTCAGAAATAACCTCCACAATCTCCAGTCTGTATGGTTCGACAAAGCCAAATGAGCCAATGGCAGATATATTTCCAAGATATGACAAGATTCAGGTGACAAATTTTTTGTAAGATTAATTGCTATGTTACTATAAAAATGTAGATTTACAAAAGGCGTATGATAGCGTTCCACTAGCAAAACTTTGGGAACCATTGAAAACAACGAACATAAACACTAATCTGATCACGGCAGTGCAGAGAATATACCAGGATTGCCGCGTTCAAGGGAAAATCGGAAATAAAATATCAGAAGGTTTTGCCCCAAACAAAGGTCTAAAACAGGGCTGCTGCCTCTCACCAACCCTGTTCAAGATTTTTGTGGACAAAGTGCTTCGTAAATGGAAACAGAAATGCAGGAATATGGGGATCTCCTTGAACGACACTGTTCTCTATACTCTTAGCTTTGCAGATGACCAAAAAGTGGTGGCACAAGAGCTCGAAGACTTAGAATATATGACCAGGAAACTCATTGAAGAGTACGAAAAATGGGGCTTAGAGGTCAATTTAGCGAAGACAGAGTACATGTGTATAGGCGGGACACAACAGAACCTGGTGACGGACGACGGACATACTCTTAGATCTTGCAGTAGCTACAAATATCTGGGCATTAATATTACTCAGAACGGAACTTTCGATGAAGCAAATAAAGAAAGAAATATCTAGGGCAGAAAAGCCATCAAATGCCTCAACAACATATTATGGGATCAGAAAATCAGCAAAGAGAATAATCATCGAATATACAACACAATAGTTAAAAGTATCGTAACTTACGGCAGTGAGGTATGGCAATTGAAACAAAGATGAATAAAATCTCTAGAAGCCAAAGAAATGGATTATTGGAGGCAAGCAGTGGGAAGATCTAGACTGGAAAGAATAAGAAACGAGAGAATCCGAGAAATTATGGGTGTAAAACAGATCATAGTCGAAGAAGTGAGAGTGACACAGCTGAAATGGTATGGACACGTACAAAGAATGACACCAGAAAGACTCTCAATACAAATATTGGACTGGGTACCCGCAGGAAGAAGGAAGAGAGGAAGGCCAAGGAAAAGTTGGAGGGAAGGTATAGATAAGGAAATGCAGGAAAGAGAGCTGGAAGAAGGCCAATGGAATGACCGTGCCGAATGGAGATTAGGAATCGGAAGACGTCGGAGAACGTTATATATTTACTACAAAACTTATTGAGGTGTTCTGGATCAATATTAGGACCATTGTGAGATGGCTTTAAAATTTAGAAAGCTATTAATTATAGCCCAACTTTCCTTTTGCATATTTTTTGCCTTAGAGAGTCTGTTATTACAGTGAGAGATTTTGGCAGCCTTTATGGTATTCCTATAAATGCTACGATATTTATTGCAATAATTTATGACATTCTGGCTGTTAGTGAATTTTTTAACATAGTTCAGAGAGCGGAGGTTCCTACCCGAAATCTTAAGGCCTCCTGTGATCCAAGACTTTTTTTTTATTATTTTCCTAATGTTTCAAGATGGCGCCGACTGAGTCAAACGCGAAAAACGACATTCGTAATAAAACGGCATTTAAATGCTGTAAAAACAAAACCACAAGTGTGGTGGCGTGTGTAAAGTGTGGTGGTTTGTTCCACAATTCATGTACAATTCGAGAATGGGACGGAAAGGTAGTTTATCTTGGAAAAGGCCGTGTCTCCTGCTGTGACATGGATACTCAGAACTTTGAGGTTAATGAACAACAGGACAACAATCAACCATCAGCAGAGGTATTTATATACTTAAAACAATTAGTGGAAAAACTGAAGTATAAGAATCGGATTCTGCAAGAGAATGCCACTATGTGGAAGGAAAAATATGAAAATGTTGCAAAGGAAAAATACGAATTTTCCCGCCAAAACAAAGGTAAACAATCTGCCTCCCCTTCCCCGCCTTTGCTACTAACCGACAGTGCCGACACTCCTAAAACCGGTCAACATCAGCCCAGTAACAAGGACGTCATCATTGTCGACCCAAAACCCTCCCAATTGGATCACTCCGAAATCCAAAACGGTCGTGAAAAAAATCAGGAGTTGGTAGCACTGCCAAGGCATGTTAATGTCGTAAGAAAACTGACATTGACAGAAGAAGACAGTGATCTTTCTGGCCAAAAAGAAGAAGAAGAGAGAGAGTGATCTTTCAAAGTTGACGTTGAGAGTGTTGACATCCACAACAACAACAACGAAAGCAAATGAAGTCACCAAAATTCAAGAAAAAAAATTAAAATATTGAAACTCCAAACTAACCCAGCAAGCATCTCTGACTGATGCTAACAATCCAAATACAGAATGGACTACCGTCGTGAGGAAAAAGCGTTCAACCGCAAACGGCCGACCACCTCCAATCAGAGGCACAGCAACTGATGCCAGGCTCAGGGTGGCTGAGGCACCTACTTTGAAAACATGGTTTTTTGTGACCGGTTTCCATCCTTCAGTAGAGGCTGCAGCCATAAAGGGATGTTTAAAGGATCACGGAGTAAGCAAATTAAACTGTATATGCGAAAAAATGAGAACCAGAAGGGATGAACTGAGAAGCTCTTTTAGGCTTGATGGAAAACTGACAGTTTTCCATCAAAATGTATGCTCAATCCGGAACAAGGTTGAAGAACTGGAGGTGTTCCTGGCAGGTGAAGAAGGGAGACTTTGTTTGCCTCACAGAGCACTTTTTGCATTAGGATGAATTAGATTCATTTTGCTTCCCAGGATACACTTGTGTATCTAGCTATGCGAGGACAACCCGGCAACATGGAGGAGCATTAATCCTAATGAGGTCAGACATTAATGGTTATGAAAGGACGGACCTGGTGCGCCTGTCTGTTCAGATGAACTGTGAGGTGGCTGCGGTTGCGGTAAAAGAACTAAATTTTATTGTTGTTGCCTTGTATCGCCCACCGAGGGAAGATTTTCAGATTTTTTTACATGTTTTAACTAGTCTTTTAGAAATTTTATCAATCAATTTTAAATATGTGTGTATTGTTGGAGATTTTAATATTAATTTTAATGAACAAACAAGTCGCACTGCGGATTTCACTGACATTGTGCGGTCATATGGGTTTTCACAGGAGATTTTTCTAAACACAAGGCAAACAAACTGCATTGACAATATTTTCATAAATTTTAGGGGAATTTTAAATTTTAAAACTGGGTGTTTCTGGAGGGTTGTTGTCGGACCATAAAGCAGTCCATATTGATATAGAGTGCCCAAAATCACCACTTGTTGATAGAAATAAGGTCCTGTTGCACAGGCCCATCACACAAAGAGGTATTCAACATCTGATTTTGACTCTAGAGTCCTTGGACTAGTCCTTTTCAGGGTCACAAATTGCCGTTGACAGTAAAGCTACAAATTTTTTGAATTTAATAACTAAAGCCATGGAAACATCATTCCCTTTCAAAAAAAAAAACTATAACCGAGAATAAGAGTGTTTCATGGTTTAATAATGATCTAAGACAAATGCGTGAAACCTTAAATTTTCTCCATTCATTGCATCTACAGTCTAGATCTACGGAACTTGCAGAACAATTTAAAATTTTCAGATGTAGGTATAGATAGCAAATCAAAGACACCAAAAGGCAGGCAACCTCAAACTTTATTTTACAGGCTGACAATCAGGCAAGAGCAGCTTGGCAGGTGGTAAATCAACACAGAAAGTCAGGTACAAAAAGTGCTACCCCGCCAGGCATTACTGCTTCAGATTTCAATAACTTTTTCTTGAGTATTGCTGAAAAGACAATCAGGGGAATCCCAGTCAACAGAGAGGGCCCAGAGGTGTTTCTATTGCAATCTAATAGGCCTGGGGTTGCTTTTCTTTTGGGGAAGTTACTTATATCCAAGTCTGTGACACTGTGAAGTCCCTAAAAGGTAAGCATTCCCTGGACATCTATGGATTAAATGTACCACTCCTAAACCAAATTGTAGAGTATCTCATCTATCAATTGACAAAAACTTTTTAACTTGTGCATAAAGGAAGGAACATACCCAACCAGGTGATAAAAATGATGTAAATAACTATAGGCCAATTTCTCTTATTCCAATTATCTCAAAAATTTTCGAAGAATTGCTAAAGGAACAACTCTTTGCCGGACGCAGTCGGTTAGCGAGCATTGAATGTAGCTCCGTGAATAATCGTGTATTTTTGTATAGTTTAAGCTAAATTAAATTTTAAAAGTTAACGTCGATGTACTTGGTAGTGATGTCTGTATAATTGAACATTTTAGTTTTTGTTTTTAAACTGTGGTTGAAGCCAATAAATATGATGAATACCGTTATCGTTTTTGGCGGATGAGCGTTGTTTACATTTTTTATTTCACAGCTACGTTCCCAGTTCCGGTTGATTTTCTGTGTATTTTTCGTTCTGGAAATAAATAGGAAAATGAATAGAAATTTTAAGTGTTGCAAAAACAAAGATTTTTCAAATTTTTTCTGCATTTTTTGTAATTCTGTTTTCCATCCCAGTTGTTTGGAAAGACTGTCAGATGTGGTAAGATTGCACGGTTACAAAATTCTATGTTCAGAAAAGTGCCAAAATGATTTCAACGAAGAGGAAAATGAAAAAAAGATGCTTAAAGACCAAATAGAGGACTTAATGAAGGACATTAACGTAAAAGATCGATTTATTGACAGACTAAAGCGAAATAGTCAGGTATTTGAAAATGACGTTTCGGAGGCGGAAAAGAAGTTTTCTTTGCATATTGAAAACTTAAATAAGCAAAATGATCAGTTACGTGATAGTATGCAGGAATTAAAAACCAGGGAATTGGAATTTTTAATGGAAGTAAATTTGTGTAATACTAGGAGGCAAGAACTAAATTCGAAAATTAATGATTTAACTCTTCTAAATAAAAATCTGATAAACACAATAAATATTATTGAAAAGGAAAATGCTGTGTATCTTGAAGAAAAAACCAAATTGCATAAGGATGTGGATGAGTTAAATAACATGGCTAAACAAATGGTTACATCAATTAAGGTATTAGAAGAAGAAAATAAGAGCAACTTTCAAAAAACAAATAAAGTTGAAGACGTCAGTAACAAAAATTCTTTAATACCATCTTCCCTTGTTGCCACCAATCAAGCTGCGAAAAGACCTATTCGTTATAAAGTAAATAAGCGGAAAATTCTCATACTGGGGGATCAAACAGTTTTTGGTTTGAATAAATCATTGACCAGGACAGTTATAGGTACTCAATTTAATATTGAGTCATTAGTGAAACCAAATGCAGGGCAGGAACAGGTTCTGGAAAACCTTACTGGACTAACCAAAGACTTTACTGATAAGGACTTCGTAATAGTGGGATGTGGTACTAATGACTTGCTTTGTGGAAATTATCCCAAAATGAGACATATTAATAATAAAATTAAAGGATGTCTTCATACTAATTTAATATTTTTATCTGCAACTGGACCATATAAACAAGTAATTAAATATAACGAAAAGTTATACAATTTTTTAAATTATGTAAACAGATGTACTGAAAATTGTGTTTTATATGTTAATATTTGTAATAAGTTAGGTAGGAAGATGGACAATAATAGTGTCACCGAGTTCTTAAAGGGTATTATGGGTCAGGAATTATATAACCATAAAAGGAATAAAACGTTAATTCATTTAAAAATAACTAAAAATGTGGTTTCAAATCTGTCAACTGGCACAAATGGTGATCTATTGCAGGAATTCAGTGGCAGTACCGAGATGGCAGATGATATCGTTTTTTGCACTAATGATGAACCTGCTGTTAATGAAATCTTAAATAAGTCTTTGAATTTTCAGAACCTAAACGACATAACAGAAATAACTTAACGAAAATAAAGGTTTATTATCAAAATTGCAGGGGTGTAAAAACAAAATTAGAAGTACTTAAATTGAATTTATTAAATCATGATAGCGATATAATTGCACTAACAGAGACATGGTTAAACTGTTCTGTAAAGAACAATGCATTTAATATAGATAAAACAATATTTCGAAAGGATAGAGATCAGATACTTACGGGTAAAAAACAAGGTGGGGGTGTTTTATTAGCTTTAAATAACAAATTTGTAGCAATGCAATGTGATATATTCGATGATGAACTTGAAGCTTTGTGTGTTAAAATTAGCCTTGACCAGAGAGAATTTGTGTACATTGTGGTTGTCTACTTTGTACCTGGATGTAGTGTGGATGTTTACCACCGATTTTATAATTGTATTGAAACTAACCTTTTTGACTGTAAATGTTTAATTTTAGGGGATTTTAATTTTCGTGGCCTCGTATTGAATGTTCGTAACGTCCCTATATGTGATTTTGCCAGCTTTTTAGAGTTTACTAATTTTTTACAGATTAACGATGTACGTAATGTTTTTAATATTATGTTAGATCTAGTTATAGTAAGCCCCCATTTACAGGGCTCATTGGTGAGGCCTGGGGATGACCCATTGTTGCCTGTTGACCAGTTCCATCCTGTATTATCAATTGAAGTAAATATCCATAATAAGTTCGAGGAGTGTGAACAAATAATAAACGAAAAATTTAATTTTAAAAAAGCAAACTTTGAAAAGATGTACATGTTATTTCAAAGCCAAAATTGGAATAGTATTTATGATTGTTATGATGTTGATGAATGTGTGAGTAATTTTTATCAAATTCTTAATAATATCTTCTTGGAATGTGTACCTATGTCAACCCAGGTTGGGAAAGTCTTTCCTGTGTGGTACAATGGTCAAATCATTAAAATGATTAAAAATAAGGAAAATTTTTTAAGTAAATTCAAAAAAACTAACCTTAGTTTTTGGGGTGTTAAATATAAAGAGATTAGGAAAAAAATCAAGTCAAATATAAAACAATCTTACATAGAATATAAAAGGAAAGCTGAATCAAGTATGTATACAGATCCTAAATATTTCTGGTCTTATATCCGTAATTTAAAAAATGATGACGGTATACCTGCCCAAATGTATTATAACAATCATTCTGTAAATGGCACCAAAAATATTGCAAATTTGTTCGCCCAGTATTTTTGTTCCACGTTTTCAACCGATATACCTCCGTCTCATGAGAAGGAATGTTCCAAGGATTTCTTTTGTTATAGACCGATCACAGAGACGGAAATTAAAAATGCCATTAAAAAATTGAAGGGAAACAAATCCATTGGACCTGATGGGATTCCTGGATATATTGTTAAGGGCTGTAGTGATTTCTTGGTAACGCCTCTTTCGCACATTTTTAATTTATGTTTACAAACTTCAACGTATCCTAAAGAGTGGCGTATAAGTAAGGTCATACCAATATTAAAAAAAGGGGCCAGGAATGAAGTGAAAAATTATCGACCGGTTACTATATTAAATAGTGCATCTAAAGTTTTTGAAATTGCCCTGTTTGATCGATTGTATGAGGAGGTTAAGTATATTATATCCGAAAGTCAACATGGTTTTTTATCTAAAAAATCTACATTAACTAACTTAATAACTTTTTGCCAATATGTACACAATGCTTTTAATAAAAAAAAGCAGGTTGATGTAATCTACACCGACATGGAGAAGGCTTTTGATAAAGTCAAACATAGCCATATAGTGAGATCTCTCTATGAGAGTAATGTGACAAATATTTTAATCAAAATACTTATATCTTATTTAACTGATAGGCAACAATATGTTGAGGTCAAGGGTGCTAGGTCTAATCTTTATGCTAGTACGTCAGGGGTTCCCCAAGGATCAAATTTGGGACCTCTGCTGTTTCTGATTGCTATAAATGCCATATTATGTTCTGTGGGTAATTCAAAGGCCTTACTTTTTGCTGATGACCTTAAAATCTACATGGAAATTAATTCCTTGGAGGATTGCTTCTGTTTGCAAAGAAATCTGGAATGTGTGGTGAGCTGGTGTAAATTGCATCATTTTAGTTTTAATGAAAATAAGTGTTCCTCTATGTCTTTAACTCTTAATAAAAACGTAATTAAATATGCTTACACTATTAATGGTACGCAACTACAGGACTGCAAGCACGAAAAAGATTTGGGTGTCATGGTGGACTGTAATCTGGCTTTTACGGATCACATTGTGGATATGGTTAATAGGGCACATAAAACGATGGGATTTGTCATCAGGTCTACCAAGGGTTTCAGTGTTGAGTGTTGTATAAAATTGTTTGACAGTCTGGTGTTGCCGGTGTTGGAGTATTGTTGCATTATATGGTCTCCACAATATGAGGTGTGGACTGAGACCATTGAGGGCGTGCAACGTAAATTCCTAAAATACATGTTTTTTAAAAAGTATGGATATTATCCGAACCAAGGATTCAACCATCTGTTATTATTACAGGAATTCAACAGGCTATCTTTGGAGAATCGTCACACCAAAACCTGTCTCGTATATATGTATAAAATTTTAACCAACAAAATTAACTCTCCAGAAATACTTTCAATGCTTCCGTTTTTTGCGAACACTAATAACACCAGACAGAGAAAGACTTTTAATTTGGACTTTCCTAGGACGAATATTTTTAAAAATTCACCAATTTACAAAATGTGCAACTTCTTTAATATTTATGCCGGTGACTTGGACCTAGATTTAATTAGTTTAAAGAGGTTTTCAAAACTGATAAATGATAGATTGTACGCCTCTCAGATTCAATCATTAGCTTTATAACTTGATCTGTTTCTGGGTTAGATTATCACTATTTTTTTACTATTGTTCATTCTGATATTTGTGGATGGATAAGCTATATTGGTGTATTTACTTTA
>MU186171.1:81348-95936 GCA_016904865.1 Pissodes strobi | reverse complement strand
AAAGTTGATCCCAGATCTTTTCAGTCTCAAACGTCTGGCAACAGTGTACCTTCTTCCTTGTGACATTTGACAGTAAAAAGGGGGATGCTTTAGCTTACAATTATAATTACAAATAAACTTTTATTTTGTTTCATGGGGCTATGCGCCGTCTTAAATTAGGATCGGGACAAAACGAAAGCCTCTCGTTCTACGCAAATGTCTCCTGGTTAATATTTTTACCCGAGAATTGATTTTCAGGTGTGTATTGTCTATATCTCTAGTGCTTTTGCGAAGTGGTGCTGAAAATTTGTGTCAAAACTCGAACTTTGGGGTCATTTTTTCGGCTCAAATGTGGCGGATCCTCCGATTTTTTTGGCTTAAACTACTCTATAGGACACCCCCTTTCTAATGAAAAGAAAAAAAATCGCGAAATCGTAGATACCTATATGTCACAAGACCCGAAAATTCAAATAATTTCCAAGTATTTTCACTTTATGCAGTGCATCACTTTACATAGAATTAAATCTCTAATCACTTAAATAAAAACAATTAAATCTATCTGTATCGATTTAAAATTGGTGTAAAATTTGTTCTCAATCTATTCTTGACAATGAAGTTTGCTAAAGTGAACTGAATCGGCGTTTAAGTTTCATAGAAATATTTTTGATTTTGTCGGTGTCAGTCACACACAGGCCTGATTCCCTTGAGATTTTAAAGACAGGCTTTTAAAGTTCAATTACCACTTTGATATTTTAGAAGAGGCTTTTAATCTGCTCCACCAATTTTCCTTTGTCTGAAAATTGCAAAGATAGGACAAAAACAGCATTGCTCTTTGGCAACTACTTGAATAAAGTGATTAGGCTGCAAAAGTGCCTCTTCTCTTATTCTCAATAAAGCCTTTGAACAAGTCAATTTTATCATTAGAGACACAGGGTGATTTAATAAAATACCTTTTTAATAGGCGAGTTTACACCATTTATGGTTTGAATCACATTTTCCTTATTTTCATCTTCAACCAGCACTTTCAAAAGATCTAACCTTTTCTTCTCGTTTAAAATGTCTCTTCTCTGAGCTTCAAGAAACTGTTTTATGTTGCCTGACATTTGTTAAAGTACACAAACAGTAAATTTGCAAATACTGCCAAAAATACAGAGATATAGGTATTTAAAAAATAAATACTGAAAAATTTAAAAATTGTAAGGAAACAGTACATTTTAAAATTTAAAATTTTGTCAAATGTCAGTGTCAGGTCAGGTCAGGTTAGAGAAATGTCACACTTTCTTCTTTACAGATTTGGGTTAGGCCAGAAAGATATAGCAGCACCAGGCCTATTTTGGCGATAGTACATCCAGCCAACAGTTCCGTTTAAATGGGCGGAGCGAGGTAAAACGCATGGCTGTCCGCTCGCTTCAGGGTCTCAACCAACTAAAATTAATCCAAGGCATGCCCAAAATCAGTCTAGCACAAAAAGTTACTGGCTTTTTTTCTACATTTTGCAAATTTCATAAATTCTGTCACTTTTGTGCATTCCTATAGGTTTAATTAAGACCTATAAGGGAACTGTGGTGTGGATGTACTTTCGCCTTATTTTGACAATAAGATCCAATATTCTTTCATATTTTTAACAGTTGTCCTTACGTCATCCTTTCTATGGTTTAAAGCAGAGACGTTACGATACTACCAGAATCTAGAATATCGATACGGACATGAAAATAATACAAGTAAACATAAAAGCATGATTCGCGTCTGGGAACGCAAATAATGAGCCTTCACGCATGGGTGCGGGTCAATTCATATATTTTTCAAAGTTGCTTTTCTTTGATTTTGGGTATTGCCTTGGGTTAGTTTTGTTTGGTTGCGCTTCCGGAGGCATTTATACATTCCGTAAATGTATACCGCACCTAGCACTATCCCATTGGTTGGATTTAAATTTTCAACCAATCAAACTTCGAGTGCTATATGCGTGTACGGAATGTAAATCGGTGCCATATGCACTTACGGAATGTGATAGCAGTTTATTGAGCAGCATGTCTTTGCGATTCAGTGGATCATATCTAGCAAGCCTAGTGGCGGCAGTAGTTAGATGCTGTGCTTCTGATACGATGCTTCGGTTGCCTTCGAGTTCGATTCCTGTCAGTGGCAAGCGTTTTTTTAAATTTTTTTAAGATTATGTTTGGCTCTTTTTTTTTTTAATTTGGGGTAGTTTGGTTTAGTTTTGGTTACTTTGAGTTAGTTTGGGTTAGTTTTGGTTAGATTTGTTTGCACCCCGGAGCGAGCGAAGCGAGTGTAGGGCCATGCGTGAAGTTAACAGTACTAACTACAAACGCATGTTTGAAGACGCTTGTCTTTAAAGGACACCTCTTATCCTTTCCGAACTTCTACCATACTCTTTGAAGCCTTCGGAATATATTTATACTGCTGCAAGAGTATCTATTACATTCCGTAACTGAATATGGCACCGAATTACATTCCGTACACGATTATGGCACCCGCGCGTTGATTGGATAGAAGTTCAAATTTTGAATGGTTTGACCAAAAATAACACCGAGGTGCCATATACATTTACGGAATGTACAAATGCCTCCCGGAGCGAGCGGGGGGCCATGCGTGAAGTGAAATATTAGAACAACACTGGGCTGCTGCCAAATGCGCAGGTTCGAAGGTTGAAATTTTGGCATTCGTAGACGTGAGTAAAAACATGAGTCCTAGAAATCATATGAAAGTATCTATCAATTAGCAAAAACCTATCCAAGATATATGTGACAGTTTATTATTAAAATAATAGCTATAATAGAAGACAAGATATTAGACAAGGCTCCTAATCCTTTGAGAAGGAATTCCCTTGTCAAAGTCCTAATCTCAGGTCATACCGATAGAGATATAGCAACCATGTACCTGTAGGTATATGATAGCAACACGACGCTTACTTTGACCAATAACATCGCTTAATTTTTTTAACGGTCGTATATTTTATCCAATGGGATGCCTATGGCCTACTTTTGAAAGGTAATGCGTTGATGTTTACTATTTTAACTGACAAACCGAGATAAAATATTTGATATTATTATATTTTAGTTTAAAGCTGTTTTTGGATAAAGTTTTTATTTGTTTAATACTGAAATGGGTGATAAAATGGCAACTTCGAATTGGGAGACTGTTTTAGTTGAATGGGTAAGTTAATTTTCAATATTATTAATTTATTATAATCATACAATTATTCTTTCTATAGTTTTATATTATTATTTAATATTTTGAATTGTAATTGAACATTTTCTATTTGTACCAGGTAAACTGTCTGAAGTTGTATAAACCAATCCAAAACCTGGAAGAACTACGAGATGGCCTGTTTTTCAGGCATCTTCGAAAAGTTATGTGAGTATAGTTTCAATTTATTTTATAACAAATAATACAGATATATTTGTCACTCATACTTTATTCAGTTGTTATTTGTTTATTCTACAGGAAGAAAACAGCCGATCCCATTCCTGATGATGATCTTACAATAATTTTTGATCTTCTCTCACATCACTATGTAAATATAAAATTCCAAGAGATGGATAGCATTCACATTAATGATTTGCCTCATACAGATCTTGTCCATTTAACTTCACTCTTGATGCATTACACTTGTTTTTATGACAGAAGAAAGGTTTTGATGTCTCCTATGTGTTATAGTTTAAGTTCCGTCACTCAGATACATATTAAGAATTTTTTAGAAAAGGTTACCAATGAGACCTCAATTGTTGAATTAAGTGGTATGTATATACAGATTTCCATTCATACATAATTGTGTCATTTATTTAAGATAAAATTAAATCATTTGTTGCGAAATTCAATAGTATCAAAGTGTCACTTTCAGCAAATTTCATAAATCACCTATTTATGGATCTATCTGTGAACTCCAATAATATCATAGAAAAGCATCTCTCTTCTTTAAGCCTTAGCGAGGTCTTATTTTGTGACATGAAGTATACAAAATGGACACATGATTATTGATTAGAAATAAATCTCAAAACTTGCAGAAACTGCAATCCTCATTGAGAGTGACAAAGCTCAAATGAAAGGAATTACTATTTGATTTAAAATACAGTGTGATCTGCTGTTGGAAAGGTCCTGTAGCCTTATATCTCAATTATAAATAAAGTTCAAGCTTTCGAGCTTTCTGCTAAGGTGACTTATCAGTGCATAAAGTTTTGCTTATTTATTTATTATTAATTAACAGGCATAAGCCAATTTACATAGAAATATTAGGGTACAAAGTTCAACAGTGATAATTAACTTAAATATAAAAATAGATTTTGAGGTAAATAAATTAATTTCTTGATATTTACTGTACCTAAATTCTTTTGGCAGACCTTTCGAGTTAAATTTAGAATTAATCTAGTCATAAAAGCTTTTTGCCCTATTGTTAACAAGGTCTTCGACAGACATGATAAAATACTACTTATGATACTCTTCATAGTTTTCCAAAGTTGAATGGTTTTTATATTGTGTGTGTGCAGTTTTCTTAAGGAAAATATTATGCTTCAGTGCAGGAGAAAACCACCTTAGAACTGGTATATTTAAGTGGCAAGTAGGTATAAGTGAATCCCAGTGTTCACTGTGTCCTAAAATATATCAACCATGTCTTCCAATGTTCTACCTTCAAATATAACATCCCAGTTTATTGCACAAACACCTTTGATGAGTATAAGTACTGATATGTAAAAAGATAGGGCGATTTACCGAGAAGAGAAGTCGCATTACATATATTGCTTGATAAAAAATAAGAACATCGTCAAAAACCCTATTAATAAAATGTCATGTAGCCAAGGTTTTGAGTTTAGTAAACAAGATTATTTAACTAATTTTAAATCATTTATTTGTGGGCATTTGCCTCGGTTAATTACTTTAAACTTTTTTCATCAACTAATGACATGTTGAACTTATATAGTTTGCTAAATGTAAATAAAGCTTGGATCTATTTTCATGATTCTGTAATATACATTCCTGATAGTGAAGCACTAAAAAGCTTATTTTGGCTTACTATATTGGCCGACTGTGTTAACGTCTCTTTTTTAAATGGTGAATTCCCTGATATACTAAAGAGGGCTATATTGTTATTCCCATTTTTAAACAGAGTGAAGATACTGCTGCCATCTACAGATCAATTTCATTCACTGTCAAAGATCATCGGAAAACTTCTTAAAAGATGGTTAATTTCTTTCATGCGAAAAATATTTTAAATAAGTCCCAATTTGGTTTCCAACATTCAAAAAACACAAACGATGCCATCTTTCACGTGTTGGAAGATCACTATCTGAGCCTTAATGATGAAGAGGTTGCCGCGGTAGCATTTTGTGATCTGGCTAAAGCTTTCGGCTGTGTTTCACAGCGGAAGCTTGAAGCTTTCGTGGTACTATTTTGGAATGGTTGAGGTCCTTTTTGTCAGATAGATGTCAAAAGGTTCATTCTGACGATAGATAGATATTTTATTGGTAATAATTGCACAACAACTCTCTTACAAGTCAGAAAAAATGGTAACACAATAGTCACAAAACTATACGTAGATTGGATAAACATTAAAAAAAAAACCTTACAAATATACAATTAGTCAATATATAATACAATACTATTTAAAATAAACGTCGCACATTAAAAAAAATTTTGAGGTACTCCTTTGTTGAGTAAAATACTTTTTTTGATTAGATACTTCTTAACTATATATTTTAAAGGCAATCCCATTGTGCTCAGGCAGGTCATTAAAAAAGCACTGTGGAAATCAGGCACTATATTCGAGATACTTCGTGTAGCATATCTGTGTACCTCATGATGAGTGGTGTACTGTGAAATATTTTCCCTAATATAGGTGAGGCAAGCCAGAATGTAGATAGATGGAAAAGTAAGAATATTTAACTCTGGGAAGCACATTCGACAGCAATCCCTATTCTTTAGTTCCGCCAATATACAAATACATCAAACTCAAACTCAAGATTCTTCTACTAATAAAATCATACACAATAATCTATAAATTTCTCATAAGAAAGCTAAATAAAATAAGGTATATGTTATGTAATCTAAGATTTGTATTAGGTGTTAACCAACTGCTTAAGATCTATTATGGTCATGTGGATTCCAGAATAAGATATGGGGTGAGTTTCTGGGGCGCTTCAGCAGCTGATAAAGATGTCCTTGTTTGTCAAAAGAAAATAATCAGATCCTTTTTAGGTGTGTCAAATACAACATTCTGTCGCGATTTATTTAAACAATTGGGTATTTTAACGGTGTTTAATATTTTTATCATGGAAGTATCTTTATATATTTTTAAAAACCAAAACAAATTTATAATTCACAGTGACTGTCATGACTTTAATACAAGAACCAAATCTGATTTTAGGATTCCCGTCAATAGATTAAACATATATAAAAATATGCCATACTCAATGGGCTTAAGAATTTTTAGTAAACTACCAAGTGAATACAAAAGTATTTCATCGATTAATATTTTTAAATCAAGACTGAAAGCTCTTCTCGTCGGTAACCCCTTCTATAGCTTGGAGGAATACTTTCTTTATAATTTTGAATGAGATATTTTATTGTTTGCATTTTGTTTTGGATTTTTTGTTTTAGATCTTAGGTTAATTTAGGATTTTTCTTTTCTCTCTTTGACTTGTTCCATACATTTTTATATGTCTTTGTGGAAATTAAAGTAATAAATAAATAAATATATAAAACATTGGCATGATTGAATAATATTGCGTCAAATTTATGCAAATGTCATCTCACGGAACAATCACTAATGCTACCTTCTCTAAAGTCGAAAGACACTCACAATGCGGCGAGTCTCCCCAATTCAAAACTGCGTAGGACATATTGGAAACAAAATAGCCATGATATGCTGCCATTGAAACATCTTTTATAACAAGATTACTTAAGTGCCTAACAAAATAGGTTATTCTGGAGAGCTTGGAAGAGAGCCGGTTGACGTGAGTCTTCCAGGTTAAGCCAGGATCTAGAAAAATTCCCAGAAATTTGACTGATTCTTCACTAGGCAAGACCTGCTGCCTTCTTCTAAGAGAAAAATTTATGTTTCCTGTTTTAGCTGCATTGGCACTAAGCTGGTTGGCTATAAACCAGTCTTGTATTTTTAGCTGCATATCATGTGTTAATGTTTCCAGGGGTTCAGAGGGGTGATAATGTTGCAGGCTGGTAGTGTCATAGGCAAAAAGTATCAACTTGCGCTGAGGAGAAACAGCAGCAAAGCAAGGCAGATCATTAATGTAAATCAGAAAGAGTGGAGGGCCCAACACTGAGCCTGAGGGGAAGGTTACCTGAAGTATTCTGTTTAAAGGACACATATTGTTGATGCCCATATAAGTAAGACTCAACAAAGGCCAAGTCAATGACCAAGCTCAGGTAGAAAATTGCAGTAAGAAAGTTTATTTAAAAGTATCGCAAAGGAGACACAATCAAATGCCTTTGTCAAGTCAAAGAGTGAGGCATACGTGTCCAGACCCCTCTACAATCCTTCCGTCACAAATCCCATAAGACCCTCCACCGCAAGTGTGGTTGACCTGCCATTTCTAAAGCCAAATTGGCTTTTGAATAAAAAGGTTATTGTCCTCAAAGTATGCATTTATTTGGAATTTCATAAGAGTCTCAAATACCTTCGAGTATATCGGCAGCAGGGATCATCATGAGCTGACCCTTTGTTTTTAAAAAATTGAGATAACCTTAGCGGTTTTCGGGGCCTTAGGAAAAATATTTTCTAAAACACATAGATTAAGAAGCTTTGCCAAAGGATAGACAGTTATATATTTAATATTTTTAACTATACTGCTGTTCAGGCCATAACAGTCCAAGTTACTGCTGTTTTTTAAGTAACCAATCCCATCTCGAACCATATTGTATGAAACCTCCCCAAACAAAAATGGCTCAATCTCAAAATCGGTAAGTATTCACTGTAGTTTTTATTTGAGGTGGAATGCCGCTCTTTATATTATCCGCCAACCCCTGTAAAGAAGTTATTAAATGGTTCAGCATTTAAATTATCTGAAGCTGAGGATGGCTCTGGGCGAAGAGTTCGATCTTATAATGTCTCACAGGGCCGACTGTTTGTTGCCAGATCTATTTATGTACAGATCATTTGCCCTTTTTTTTGGGCATTTGAAATGTCCAGCCTATATTGTTTTCTATAGCTATTAATTATTTATTTCTTTAGTTACTAATATTGGATTATGTTTGTAAATTATATACAACGTGTGTAATCGATCCCTCATCTCTTAAGTTATTATTAAACGATATAATTTTGTTACTATTAGAGCCCCGTTTTAATACTTTGGTTTTAGCAGCATTGTTAATAGTTTTCATAAAAAGGTCAAACTTAATTTCAACATGTATTCCGCTTGAAGCAATAAAATCCCAATTGTACTCTTCAAGGGAATTATAGAGATTAAACAGACCCACGTCAGTGATTGGCTTATAGGTTTAACGCATGCTTCCTTCCTTATGCTCCCCTGGTAGGTAAGCACTAAAAAGAACCCCTGAATTCTCAGAAAGACCATGCATATTAAACGATTGCACTCTGCGACTGTCTTCAGCAATGTGGAGACATTATCAAGACAACTCCCATGCTTAGTGTTATAGTGAATCAGAGGAGCCGTGCCCAGTGTGCAACAGGGCTCAGTTATTGGACCGCTGCTCTTTCTCTTATATACTAAATGACTTACCATCCATAGTCAAGTTTAGCAAGTGCACATGATACCACCCTTTTTTGGCAGTGTACAGACATAAAGTTTCTCATGGAAATGAAAAACCAGGATCTAACCAATATTAGGGAATGGTGTGACATTAACTGTCACTGTAAAACAGAGTTTTATCCACAATAGCATCATCAGGAGATGGTTAAAACTGTTAATTATCTCCTGATGATGCTAACATGGTTAGCGAAACGGGTGTCGAGTGCAAAAATTCTGTTTCGGTATTGTGGATAAAACTAAAATTAGTGCATGTTGCCGAAGGTTCCAAACCCCAACGTAGTTCTTTCATTTTACAAATAGTGTTTAAAAAAATAAATTTACTGTATATAAAACTAAAACACAATTTCTAATTTTCTCATTAAGACGCTTTGTTCGCCAGTTCACACTGGCAGTGAACGGGAAGATGATTGAAGGAACTAATAGTTGTACTTTTTGGACTTTATAACAGATGATACTATATTCTAATCTCTTCACATATAGAACATGTGGTTAGCAAATTGAACTCTGTTTACTTTGCAATGGTTAATTTTAAAAATATCACCAACCAGTCAATTACGCAGTAGTTTATAGTCACCATATATGGTCCTTTACTGGGGTCGGGTCACTGAGATAAACAGAAATTATGTCCTACAGTAGAGAATTGTTGGAAAGATCTATTCACTAGGTCGTCTAGCTATAACGTCTTATACACCTTTCTTTATATTGCAACCAAAAGGCGAGAGTATGCATGGACCAACAATCATCAGAAGAAATAGAAACAAAAGGAGGATTAAGGCAAGGATGTATATCGCCAGCACTCGTCAATGCATATTCGGAGGAAATTCTCAACCTAGCCCTTAAAGGAGAAACAGCCGGACGGTGAGGACACGATCTTGGCAGTGTCTATAAAAGATCTTCTGATCTGATCATTCTGATGAATGAAGAAAAAATAACGAAAATATTGTCAACTGCAACAACATAGAACAAGTGGAGGAATACCTTGGTACAATGATTAACTCCGATAATGACTACACCAGCCCGAGCCAATTTTAACAAAATAAGAGGAGCGCTTTGTGAAAGGGACCTGAGTTTGAATTTGAGAGTTCGATTGGTGAGGTGTTACGTATTTAGCACTCTTCTATACGGGACAGAGGCATGGACCCTAAACACAGCTGCCATTAAGAAAATCAAGGCATTCGAAATGTGGGTGTATATCATGAATGGATCGAGTAATCAGTGTAGAAGTCTTAAAAAGAATGGGCTAAGATAACTAATAGATACAATTGAAAGAAGACAATTAGAATACCACAGTCACGTAACAAGGGGAGCAAAATACAACATGCTGAGGTTGATTATGCAGGAAAAAATACATACAAGGAAAACGGTGCGTAGGAAGAAGAACCGTGGCTACGAACCTCAGAGAGTGGTTGGGATGGTCTTTATGCGAACTTTTTAGAGATCAGATCAGAATAAACAATATGATTGCCAACCTTCGATGCGGAGATGGCACCTGAAGAAGATGAATATGATGCTATTTAAGTGGACTGTTTTGTTTGATTTTGTGTAAAATACCTGTTTGACTATTTGATTCTTTCTTTTTGTATGTATTTTTGTTAAATAAATTAATGTCATTACTTTTTAGCAGAAAAATTTGCAAATGTGACACCCCCGAAACCAATCTATTTTTTTTGCCAATAAGTACACATACCAATGGTAAATTTAATATTTCTTTTAAGGTACGATCTGTCCTAATTTGAATTTTATTCGTTATTTTGTAATGGAGGTATAAAGATATCTCTTCGAAAAGCGGATAACATTGCGAATGAATCCCATTTCAGTGTCGTCAGTAATATTTTAAGGTGAAAAAACTAACATCGTTTTTGCCTATTTTATCCTTTTATAAATTATTTTGAATATAAATAGGAAGGGAACATATATCAAGAATATAAGTAGAATATATTGATGGGTGTTTTAAAATACGAAAAACCTTATATTTTCGTCAAAAAGGTATGATGTCATTATTTATATGTAGTATGTAGCATATGCAGTAATCCAATTATGCCATGATATTTATTGCAGACATTATTAAAAGTATTTCATCTGAAAGCACATGCCAGCTAGTACCGATAATGAATTCGCCAATTGTAAAGAAAAGTCCTCTACAGGATTTATTGAGAACTCCGGCTTCAAAGTATTTAAAGTTTCAAGAAAAGGACAGATTAATTGACAAGCTAGGAAGGGAATTGGAGAGTGAGAGGTTCGACAAAGTTGAATTTGAGGCAGAGCTGAAAAAACAACATGAAAAAGTTTTTAAGTTAGGTAAGTAATTTTGTGGATTTAAACCAGAAACGACATTACCATATTTGTCAGAGACGGGTTGGTGGTGGTTATTTTAAGGAATATATTCTTTCATTTATTTTATTATTTATTATTATTTTAGTTCTTTGCTAATTGAAACAATTTTTGTTAACATTTTTGTTTAGAAAGCCAGTTGAAACAGAAATGTTCAGAGATCAATCGATTGCGCGCTGAGGTTGACAGTTTAGAAAACAGGACTCCTCCACATTACCAGGATGTCGATGCGCGAGAAACCCAGAAGTTGCTCAGAATTGAAATACAGAATTTGGAACAGTATGTGCACCAGTGCGATAAAGAGCAGGAGGAACTAAGAAACGAGAGGGATGCTGCCAATCAGAAGGCAAGATGATTCTGAAATACAGACCCACATATTTTCATATTACTTTGTTTTATTCTTCTCTCTTTTATTCGAGCAGATGTTTTTGTTTGTTTATCATTGTTGCTTTATTTCCTCTGCAATGCGCCTAAATTTTGAATCTGATTTTTCTTCTTTGAGCCGCAGTATTTTTAATAAAAGCCAACACATATTTTGTCTTTCTTTTGACTATCGTTCTCATTTTTAGATTAGATTGCTCGAAACTGACTGCAAAATGTGGCAGGAGAAATTTTTTGATATAGACGACAAATTTCAATTTTTCACGGAACATTCCAATGAGCTGGAAGCCAAAAATGAAACCCTGAAGGCCCATTGCACTGAACTTGAAGCCTTACTGGACGAGTACAGGTGTAAATCGTCAAATAGTTTAGATGACAGCATGCAAGTGGGCAATTATACTAATCGAAGATCCCAAAGTTATGAGCCTCTACAGACTACCGAAGATCTGGCTCATTCGGTAGTTGATGTGCAGTTAAAAGAGGTTCAGAAAAAATTAGAAGATGCGATAAAGGATTTGGATGAAGCCCTGGACGAAAAGCGACGACTAACATATGATTTACAAGGTGAGTTAACAAATATATTGTGTGAAACGGATGTACGTACGTGAAAACATGAGTTTGTAAGACCGTAAAAAATGTGTTGCTCATAAGCAGTTGATTTGTTATTTTATACAAGTTTCCCTTCAAATTTGAAATATTTGATTCATTGTCAATATTTTACATGTTCCTCGTTGTCAATGCGGTACAACGTCTGAAAAATCATGATCTTCGGGAGTCTGGATTGCACTCTGAAAAAAATTAAATTCAAATTAAGAGGCTACTGTGCATCTGTGCTTTAAAGTATGATATTGTCCATATATCAGATCTGTGTTAGGGTGTTCTTGCAACCTGAATGCTTTCCATATTGTAGACTATGTTGACAGGATTGAACATGCGCAAAGAAGGTTTTGGGTACAAGCTTGATATTGGAGCAGGAGAAATTTTGAAAAACTGACTTATCTTGGATATCTGTACCCTTTAAAAAAAGTCTTAATTCACAATTAACTGTTCTGAATCTTTAAATGGGATTTCACTACATGTTTCACAAAGAACAGTAGGAGAACTCAAGTTATTCCATTTCACAGAACCCACTAACCAGATTTTGTAATAATGCAAATAATATAAGTAGAGTTGTACTGGTAGTTTTTCCCCTTAATTTGTTGTATTAATTGAAAATTGGAGGATTTTTGTAATGTTTCCTAATGTTTTGTTCTACATCTAACTTACTTTAGTGTCAATGTGTGTTTGTGTACTTGTAAACTGAAAATGGCTGCTCCATTAATAAACTATTTATTTATTTATTTATAGACACGCAGTTCGAGCTAACAGAAACAAGGAACACTTTGCAAGAAACACTTAAGATTCTAGAAGAAACGGCGATAGAAAAGAGCCAAATAGAAAACGAGTTAGCAGAAACAGTGAATAAACTGTTAGATACCTCAAAGCAATTAGAGAATAGCCAATGCTCACATGAACAAACTCTAGAAATTGTGCAAAATATGCAACTAGTAATAAAGAGCAATGCTGTTCATTTAGAAGATACTTCTAAGCATTTGGAAGAAACCCAAGTGGAATTAGAAAAAACGAAAAATGATTTGAAAACTACTCAGGCTACCCTTGAAAAAGTGGAAGCGGATAAAGTTGAATTGCAAGCTAAGCTTGTAGATACCTCACAGTATCTACAGGATATTAAAGTGGAACTGGAAAGAACGAAGGATGATTTGAAAACCACCCAGAATACCCTTGAACAAATGACGACAGTTAAAACTGAAACTCAAAATAAGCTTGCAGATACTTCAAAGCATCTAGAGGAAACTCAGGTGGAACTAGACCAAACGAAGACTGATTTGAAAACCACCCAGAGTCTCCTTGAACAAATGACGACAGTTAAAGTTGAAACCCAAAATAAGCTTGTAGATACTTCAAACCATCTAGAAGAAACCCAAGTGGAACTGGTACGAATGAAGGGTGATTTAAAAAGCACCCAGACTACTCTTGAGCGAATGGAAACAGTTAAAGCTGAAACCCAAAACAAGCTTCTAATTACTTCAAAGCGCCTAGAAGAAACCGAAACAGAACTGGAACAAACAAAGAGTGATTTGAAAACCACCCAGACTACCCTTGAACAAATGACAATAGTTAAAGCTGAAACCCAAAGTAAGCTTCTAGATACTTCAAATCACCTAGAAGAAACACAAGTGGATCTGGAACGAACGAAAAAAGATTTGAAAACTACCCAGGAAAATATGGCAGCAGTTCAAGTTGAATTGCAAACTAAACTTGCAGATGCTTCAAAACATCTAGAGGAAACCCAAGTGGAACTGGAAGGAACGAAGAATGATTTGAAAAACACCCAGACTACCCTGGAACAAATGACAATAGTTAAAAATGAAACACAAAATAAGCTTGTAGATACTTCAAAGCACCTGGAAGAAACTCGAGTGGAACTGGAACAAACCAAGAGTGATTTGAAAACCACCCAGACTACTCTTGAACAAATCACAGCAGTAAAAGTTGAAACAGAAAATAAACTTGTAGATACTTTAAAGCACCTGGAAGAAACTCAAGTGGAACTGGAACGAACTAAGAGTGATTTGAAAACCACCCAGACTGACCTTGACCAAATAGCAACAGTTAAAGTTGAAATCCAAAATAAGCTTGAAGATACTTCAAAGCACTTAAAAGAAACCCAAATGGAACTGGAACGAAAGAAGGGCGATTTGAAAACCACTCAAACTACCCTTGAGCAAATGGCAATAAGTAAAACTGAAACCCAAAATAAGCTTGAAGATGCTTCAAACCATCTAGAAGAAACTCAAGCGGAACTGGAACGAACGAAGAGTGATTTGAAAACCACCCAGACTACCCTTGAACAAATGGCAACAGTTCAAACTGAAACCCAAAACAAGTTTGTAGATGCTTCAAAGCATCTAGAAGAAACTCAAGCAGAACTGGAAGGATCGAAAAGTGATTTGAAAACCATTCAAACCAACCTTCAGCAAATGGCAACAAGTAAAGCTGAAACCGAAAATAAGCTTGTAGATACTTCAAAGCTTCTAGAGGAAACTCAAGCGGAACTGGAAAGAACGAAGAATGATTTGAAAACCACCCTTGAAGAAA
>MU186171.1:32102-81338 GCA_016904865.1 Pissodes strobi | reverse complement strand
TTGAAAACCACCCAAACTACCCTTCAGCAAATGGCAACAAGTAAAGCCGAAACCCAAAATGAGCTTGTAGATACTTCAAGACATCTAGAAGAAACCCAAGCCGAACTCGATCGATCGAAGTATGATTTGAAAACTTCCCAGGAAACTATGGCAGCACTTCAAGTTGACATGCAAAATAAACTTGCAAATAATCTAGAGGAACTGGAGCGCACGAAGAAGAATTTGAAAACTACCCAAACTACCCTTGAACAATCACAAAACAGGCTTGCAGATACCTCGAAACACCTAGAAGAAACCCAACTGGAACTGGAAGAAACGAAGAGTGATTTGAAAACCACCCAGTCTGCCCTTGAACAAATAACAACAGTTAAAGCTGAAATCGAAAATAAGTTTGTAGATACTTCAAAACATCTAGAAGAGACTCAACTGGACCTGGAACGAACGAAGAATGATTTGAAAACTAGCCAGGAAAATATGAAAGCAGTTCAAGTTGAAATGCAAAATAAGCTTGTTGATACTTCAAAGCATCTAGAGGAAACCCAAGTGGAACTGGATGGAATGAAGAATGATTTGCAGACCACTCGAAGTACCCTTGAACAAATGACAACAGTTAAAGTGGAAATCCAAAATAAGCTTGTAGATACCTCAAAACATTTAGAAGAAACCCAACTGGAGTTGGAACGAACGAAGAATGATTTGGAAACTACCCAGACTAGCCTTGAAAAAATGAGAGCAGTTAAAGTTGAAACAGAAAATAAGTTTGAAGAAATATTTAGGGAATTAGAAAATAGTCGTGGTGTATTTAAGCAATTAGAAGCTGTGACTTCAGACTATGCTGTGTCTAAGTCGAAGATTGAACAGTTGTTAAAAGAAAAAAGCGAAATTGAAAGTAAATTTGCAGATACATCTAAAAAGCTAACAGACACAGAGACAGTTTTGCACAATACTACAGAAGACCTTAAAAATTCGAAACTAGAAACCGCAAGTGTAACTTTCTATTTAGAAAGTACTTCGAAACAATTGGAAGAAACTGAAGAAAAACTAGAGGAATCCCATAAAAAATGCAAACTTATCGCTAAAAATCTTAAGATAGTTTCCGCAGAGAAGGCTAGTTTAGAAGAAACATTGTCAGTGACTACTAAAAAACTTGAAGATATAGAACAATTATTACACAGTATTAGACTGGAAAAAGATACCATATCATGTAGCTTGTTGGATAATTCTAAACAGCTAGAAGAGACCAAAAATAATTTAAAAGTAATCACTGATAAGTTAGAAAACGCGTCTTCTGAGAGAATTAAAGCACAGGATAAATTAACTAAGACTTTAAAACAATTAGAGATTACATCAAATAAGTTGAAACAAGCTGAAGAGTCGCTACAGACTACAAATGTTGACAAAGAATCTGCTGCGTCTCGCTTATTTGATACTATGAAGAATTTGGAGGAAACAAAAGACGAGCTGATAAAAACTAGCGAACGTTTTGATAAGGTTTTGGCGGAAAAGACTGAAATTGAAAGTAAATTTCAAGAAACTGTGATATCTCTAGAAGAGGCTAGAAGTATTTTCGAAAAGGAACTGCAAAGTGCTAGAATAGAAAAAGATGATGTTTCATTTAAATTGAAACAAACTGAAGAATTGTTAATAAACGTCAAAAACAACTTTGAAGATACCCAAGCAAAATTGACCAATAATCAGGGCTATCTCCAAACTACTATCAATGATCTAAAATTGACTTTAGCAGAAAAAGATGAGACTGAGAAGAGATTAACTGAGACGGTTGACCTATTGACAGAAACTAGAGGCAAATTAACTGAAAGTGAAAGAGCTATTGATAACGTTTTATGCGAAAAGAGAACTGTGGAGGAAGAATTGACTAAAACTCTTGCAATTGTAGATGAAACCCGCAAAAAACTTGCACACTCAAAAAGTAAATATGACGAATTATCTGACGAACTGAGAAAACTTTTGGCTGAAAGAGATTGCAAGCTAATGGAATACTCCTCTCTCCAAGCACTTTTCGAGGATGCTCAACTTCAGATTCGCGAACGAACTAGAAATATTGAAACTTTAATTGAAGAAAAATCAGAGTTAGTTCTTAATTTTGAAGAATCTAAAGCCAAAATCAACCAGCTTGAAGTAAATTTAGGTGACGTTGTTTCTGAAAAAGAAGAACTTGATGCAAAATTGACGAAACTCTCCGAAGAGTACGATTCAATCGGTAGAGAATATGAAATAAAATCTGAGGCGTTGAACATAGCTTTAGAACGTTTAAATAGTTTAGAAACCGAGTATGCGGCTGCTTGCCAAGAAAAAAGTGAGTTTTATGAGAAACTGGAAGCTACTTTGCAGAAATTACAAGCAACGGAGACAAAAATGGAGATTGCTATGGACGAACTCGAAAAGAACAAAACAGAATTAAAATACAGCTGTAAGGAGGCAGAAGATTTGAAAACAAATCTTTCAAATAGTGAAAAGAACTGTGCTAGTCTTATGGCTGAAATAAAATCATTACAACAGACTTTGACATGGACGGAAAATGAAAGGAAACATTTCTCCAACTTGGTGGAAGATCTTGCCAAGAAACTAGAAGAGTCTGACGGCGAAAAAAACGGCCATTTGAAAAACCTGGAAGAGAACCGAAACAAACTCGAAGAAGCTTCTACTGCACTCTATCAAGTTGACTCTAAGAAAAACAAATTACTCAGGCAGGTAGAAGAGTTAATGGCTAACCTCCAAACCATCCAAGAAGACAAATGCGTTCTCATTAAAACATTAGACGATACAGTAGATAAATTGGAGAATTCGGAAAAATCACTTAAAGAACTCAAGACAGAACTTTCCAATATCAGGAAGGAAAAGGATATTACTTCTCAAAACTTAACAGAAACTAGGAAAGAGTTGGAGAAAATTGAAGAGGAGAAAACCGTGGTATCAAACTTTCTGGATTTAAATAACAACGAGCTGAGGAAAGTGACACAAGAAAAAGATCAAATTTTAGAGGCGTTGGAAATGAGTAATAGAGATAAGTTGGATTTGGAAGAAGAAAATAAGGACTTAAGTCTCAAATTGGCTATGTTGCAAAGCTCTTTCGATGATCTTAAGGAGGAAATGCGCAAATTGTCGCGAGAGTTGGACGAAAACGAGACATCTGATAGTACTGGAAATGAATTAAAGGAATGCACTAAAACACATCAATTGTTGTTGTTGGAGAATCGCGAGTTGTGCGAGCATTTGGAGATCGCCAAGACAGACAACTTCGAGGAGGTGCAAAAAGAGCAAAAGGACTTGGAGAATGAGTACAAAAAGTTGTTGATCGAGAAGGACGATATTGTTAAAGAGAAGAACGAAGTATATGACTTCTTGCAAGGGTGTGTTGAAGAGAAAGAAAAGATATTGCTAGAAAGAGATAGGTTAGTAGAAAGCCGTTAGTGTTAGGCATAAAATGATTAAGTGACAAATATATGTCAGATTTTGGGAAACTAGGTACTAGTCACTATTAAATTAAAAATAGTTGCTGATATGAAGGGCAAACTGATGTGTTGCTTGTTAGATAAAAGGATAAAGCCATCGCAATTTTTATGTATCATTCGTGTACATTTTTGCTTTGTTTTATTCTCTATTCTCGATTTAATAGTACCTATTAACCATCTTCATATTTTATAGGTTGCAAATTGAAAACTCTCTGCTGACCAAAGAAAGAGACACGATCTATGAGAGGCTTCAAGCCGCAGCAGAAGAGAAACAGAATATACTCCAATCGTTAGAACTTAGCCAGAAAGAAACTCAGAAAATCAAAAAAGAGAGAAACGAAATTTTACATACTCAAACTGAAATAATGAAGAAGACAGAGACGAATATAATGAGAGCCCATGAAGTAGCTGTGGAAGAGAAGAAGGAACTAGTTAAAAGGATTGAAAATGCGGAAAAGGAAAGAACTAAAATTAGAGAAGCGTACGCTGCTGTAGTTGCCATTAACTCAAAGTATGAATTGGAGAATCTTAGTTTTAGGTTAGTCCAGTTTTACATTTGTTCAATTCTTATGAGCTATAAACATATTTTAATTTCCGTTAATTAGCTCTGAAATTGTCAATTTAGCTTATGGATTAACTTTTAAAAATTTATTTCTCAATAGAAAAATGATTGAAGAACGCAACGTACATATTCAGCAATTCAGCAACATCAAAGAAGCGTACGAAAAACTGCTGGAAGAAAACAACAAATACTTGACCGAAATCGATGCGATCAAGTACAAGAGGTCGAAAGATCGAGAAGAGTTCTTGTCGCTGTTGAAGAAAGAGAGGGAAGAGGGTGAGGCTAGAAAGAGCAAGAAGATCAAAGAGGTTCGAGCGGAATATGAGGAGAAGTTGGAGAAGATGAAAGACAAAATGGTGAGTTGGATTTTGTACTGTGTTTTTATGCTGATCTGTTTTATAATTATATATTCAAGTACCTTCTTAAACTTATTGGGAATTGGCGCACAGTTTTATTTGATGTAATTTTTCTTATTTCGATCAAAAGGTACTATTGCCGCACCTTCAGAAGGTTTTTGAATTATAACTGTTCAAAAATCGAAGTTTTCGTTTAGTTACTGATAAAAATATATCTCTAGGTCATATTACAATTGTATTAAATTTTTACATTCTACTCATCTTGGAGTTGGATATTATTAACATATTTCATTTATGACAAAATGTAGTGATATATTATGTGGAATGCGAATGCAAAGATATGAGGATTGTAAACTGCGCTTTTTCCTATTATCAATATTTATTTGAATATTTATCTGCTGTCACATCTACAGTAATTTATTTATTTATTTATTTATTTAGAACAACAGTATTTACAGAAGATACTTCCAAATAGTACAGTAATCAATCACAGTATCAATAAATGCAATATAAACTAGTTTTAAAACATTACACACCTAATACAGTAAATGCAAGACTATAAATTAATGTGACAACAATAATAAAATGCAACACAAACAAGAGCAAGTAAATTAAATGATCACTCAACACTTCCGAACAAGGGAGGTACATGTCTTGACGGAAATGTAAGACACTATGGACCTAACAGTCATTGAACAAGTGGTCATGCTAGTGAGATAAGAAACGTTTTAGCTTAGTTTTAAACTTGTGTTTAGACCACCCGAGTTGAAATTCAGCAGGAACATACGTATTAAAACACTCCATAATCCGGTTTGAGGGACTATTGTGCCCAATATCAGTGCAATATCTTCTACCGAAAATTGATCAATTAGACGAGTGTTCCCTGACGGCGTTCGAAAATTGATCAAAGCGAGTAGATCGGGGCAATCAATCTCATTCGTGATGATTTTATAACCAAACAGTATTGTTAAGAAAATTCGACGAGTCTCCAGACTATCCAAACCCAAAAGAGTCAGGCGTTGAGTACAATAAAAGTAACTTTTTTCGATGTGAAGTTTCCTGAGTAGGAAACTGTCAAACCTAGTCTGAACACGTTCAATCCCAGCAGAATGGGTTTTATTGAAAGGGGATCAGACAACACAACAGTATTCAAGGTGGCAAGATAATGAGTAATGGAGTATCTTCAAAACATCAATGTTAGTGAAATCAGAGCAAGTTCTCATAATGAATCCAGCCATCCTGAATGATTTGCATTTGCATTATTTATATGTTCATTGAACCTCAATTCAGTATCGAAGATGACTCCAAGATCATTGATTAAGGTCACTCTGGAAAGGCTTATATTGGAAAGAGAGTAATCAAATAAAATTGTTTTTTTCTTCCGGGTAAATGTGATAACTTTGCACTTTGATAAGTTCATCTTCATGCTATTGACAGCACACCAGTCAGATATTTTTACGGATTTCACGTTGCAACTGAAAACAATCCTGGTGTATATCCTTTTGTATACCTTTAAGTCATCTGCATAGAACAGAAAGTGTGCATCGACAAACAGTGTGGCAAGATCATTAATGAAGATAAAAAAACAATATAGGTCCCAAATGTGAGCCCTGAGGTATCCCCGATGTTACCGATGTTTCGCCAGACAGAACGTTGTTCACTTTTACCATATGAGTTCTACCTTCAAGATAGCTTGCCAACCAAGAAAGGAGGGGGTCCAGAATACCGTATGATGCCAACTTAAAAATGAGAATTCTATGGTCGGCCCTATCAAAGGCCTTAGCAAAATCGAAATATATAAAGTCAGTCTAAGCACCAGCGTCGATTGCTGTTGCCAGATCGTTAGAGTACAAACAGAGGTTCGTTTGGCAGGAACGTCCAGCCATAAAATGATGCTGATGCTCAGATATAAGATTTTTGAAGTTAGGCATCAGTACGTCGACAACAATCGACTCGAGAACCTTGGCCATACAATCAATACCAGATAGGGGACGGTAATTCTCTATATCATCCCTGTCTGCTCTTCCAAACTGCAGTTACATGAGAACATTTCCAAAGGCTAGGAAATTTGCCTGTATTTGAAGAGAGTTGATAGATGTAACTAAGAGGAACAGGCAGTGTTGGGCTACAATTTTTGAGAAATAAGGGGGAAATTTTATCTGGCCCTGGTCCTTTCTTTTCATCGAGATGGACCAACTCATCAAACACAATTGAACTGTAAATACTGACATTGAACAGGTTCAAACTTGCAAAAGACCGGGAATGTGGAGCAACATTAATACAATACAATACAAATACAATACAAATAATATATTCCAATAAGATCAAGATATGACATAAGGATGGTCAATATAAAATACGAAGCCTAAACTTACAAACTACTTATCAAAAAACAGATTACTTCCTTTTAAAATTTACATTACATTTTACATGTGATATCAACATAATTCCTGGCATAATTAAATTACAACACTCAACGCTTACTTCATAAAATCATTCAGGCAGTAAAAGGCAGCATCTATCAGGTATCTCTTTAACTGCCTCCTAAATGTTGTGATGTTCTTGGCCGATTTACAAGTATCTGGGAGTCCATTAAATACCTTTATACAGGCATAGTGCGGTGATTTCTCATACTGTGCTGTTGTGTGTTTTGGGATGGATAATGCAGATGAGTTCCTAGTGGGATAGTTGTGGTTGTCCTCATTCTTCTCAAAGCCACTCCTGTTTTTGAAAACGTATATAGCACATTTCATGATATAGATTGAGACCAGTGTAAGAAATCCATGCTCCCTGAATGTCTCCTTACATGATTCTTGGTGTTTTAGACTGAAGATGAGACGTATCAATCGCTTTTGACCAACAAATACACGTTTTATATTGGTTGCTTGGCCCCATAGTATGATATTGTAGGAAAGATAATGGTAGGCCATTCCATAATAGATGTGAATCAGAGTGTCCCTTGAGACAGAATGTCTCATTTTTAAGAGTGCATAGTAAGCTCTTGATAGCCCAGAACAAATATGATCAATCTGGGCGTCCCAATTCATTCTTTGGTCCAAGTAGACACCCAAGAACTTGACCTGACTAGTGCGGTCCTGTATAGATGCCCTGGGAACATTTCCATAAAAATGAACCATCACCGTCTTGTCCTCATTCAGGATAAGCTTGTTTCTTCCACACCACGCCTTCATTTCCTCGCATACCCTGTTTAGTTGTTCCAGAAGAGCCTCTTCATTAGGAGCGGAGATTCCAACAGAAGTATCGTCTGCAAATTTAATTGTCATACCTGGTAGTGTTAGATCATTTACAAACAGTATGAATATTAGTGGTGCTAATATTGAACCCTGTGCTGCTCCGATATTTATGTCGTATTGACTAGAATGAACCCCGCTTATATCTACAAAAAGTTTTCTGTTTTCTAGGAAAGCCATGATTAGTTTAAGTGCATTGCCTCTTATTCCCAAGTGAAACAGCTTCTTACTTATAAATTCCAGGTTAAGAGTGTCGAATGCCCGAGAAAGATCAAAGAACACTCCTGCAACAGCATGACCTTGGTCCAGCTCTCTCCGTATAAAGTTAACTAACACAACACTTGCTGATTCAGTGGATCGCCCCGATCTGAAACCATGCTGATTGTCGTTCAGAAGTTGGTACTTTTCAAGGAAGTCTCGTAACCTTGTATATATTGCTCTCTCAAAAATTTTCGAGAACATACTAAGAATAGACACTGGCCTGTAGTTCTCAATACAATGCTTGTCGCCTTTTTTAAATATAGGTACTACTTTAGCTATCTTGAGAGCAGATGGAAAATTACCCTTTTCTAGGCAGAGATTAATTATTATATTTAAAGGATCAGATATTAGGTCAGCTACAGCCTTTACAACTTTTACAGGGATTTCGTCTGGGCCCACTCCTTTTGTGTTTTTTAGACTTTTTATAATTCTCGTTACTTCCTCTGGTGATACAGGACTTAGAAAGATTGAATGTGGGTGGTAGTCACTTAGCGTTGGATCAGACAGTTGCTGCCCAAAATGCCTTTGGATTTTATCTTCTGCAACTCCGGAAAAGAATCTTCCAAACTCGTTTGCTACATCTTTTTTGTTAGATATTAAGTTATTATCTTTATTTATGTTGATGTCTGCGTTCTTCTTTGTTCTTCCCAGTTCTTCATTAATTACGGACCACACTTGCTTCGATGTATTTTTTGAGTTTAAAATTTTGCCGCTATTGAAGTTTATTTTTGCATCGCTAATGGCTTTGCGATATTCCTTCTTCTTTTCTTTGTAGTGTTGGAATATTCTTTCGTCATTATGGGTAGTTGAGACTACATAGAGGTCATGAAGATTATCTTTAGCTTTTCTCAAGACTGCGTCATACCATGGATTGCTTTTAGAGCGTTGCTTGATAATCCTTCTCGGGCATGTCTTATTAAAGTACCATGTGAAGCTTGAGAGAAAATCTGTGAATGCATTGTTTACGTCGCTATTGTTGATATGTTCCCATTTTTCCCCTAGCATCTGTTGTCGAAGTTCAGTGATGGCTTTGTTTGTAATAAAGCGTACTTCCTTTGATTCAGCAGATGATTTCTTTTCTCCTGAGAAAATGTTTATGCTCAGCTCTTGTAACATATGGTCTGAAAGGTGAGGTTGCTTAATCATACACTTAATAGAGGTTTCTTCTATGTTGGTAGTCATATAGTCTATTGATGCGATAGATGTTCCCAATACTGAAGTAAAGACTCTTGTAGGACCATCACAAAAATTCTTCAATCCAAAAGAATTTAATAAATCCATCAGATATTGGTATTTACGGTCCGATTTTTTTAGACTGTCTACGTTGAGATCTCCACATAACACTGTGTTAGGGCAGATTTTTTCACAGTATGCAAGTAGTTGAGCTGCAATATCTAAGAATAAATCAAAATCTCCTGATGGAGGTCTGTAAACAGTTACAATTGCTATTTTGGTTGCATCCATGTGTAGCTCAACTCCACAGCATTCAATATGCATTTCTCTTCCCAACCGCTGAATATTCTCTAATGGCTTGGATGTTAGGTTTTCTGAGGTGTATATTGCACAACCCCCATGTATATGCTGACTGCGACAGAATGATGTCAGCAGATTGTAGGAAGGTAGATACATGGAACCCGTGGCATCGCGGGTGATCCAAGTCTCTGTGAGGCAGAGAATGTGGGGTAAAGATTCTTCACAAAAGATTTGCAGCTCATTTAATTTTGTAGGAAGATTTTGAATGTTGATATGGCTGACTATGATTTTGGAGGTTTTTCGATTTGTTATAATGCTTTGGGTTCTTCGTCCAGGCCCAACTGGGAGAGTCAAATTTTGTTTGGCACATCACAGACTGAAAAAATCTAGCAAATAAATCAGCCACTCCCTTGAGGTCACAAGACTCATCACATCCAAGTTTCATTCGAGAGGATGATGGACATCGATATTAGTTAAAGGCATTTGGCTACTTGATACATGAACGTTGGTACAGTTTGAAAATACTAAATCTAATATTATCCCGTTAACATTATCAAAAGTGTTTAGTTGCAACAAATCGTAATAACAAACACAGTGAAACAGGATACGTTCCTTTTCGTTGCTTGAGATTGTAAAGCTGGGCCCCGAGACCCGTGTCGACTTTTTTTCGTCAAGATAAAATATTAACTCTTCCATCTTTGTATATCCTCGAGACTGCTTGTATTGTCTTTAAATACCAGTCGAGTTTCACGATGAGAAGCTCCCGGTATCCAAGCAGGAATAACAGGATTTTCCGTCTTCCCCAGCCTACTTCAGCACTGACGAGGCGCTCAAACTTCTTCTAAAGTATAATCGTCTTTAACCACCTCCCACCTTATATCAAAAGTTCAGCATCCCCCAAGGTATTCAAAAGACAGCTAAAGACGCTGCTAATTGAGAAAGCTTATTACACCGTCCAGGAATTCCACTATGACGGGTATACTGTGAGTGAGAATGACATGTGATGCAGCGTTTGCTTTGTGTATATTTGTGTATATTTTTATTTTTTTTTAACTTGTTACTAGTTTTGTCTGCTGCTGTAAGTCCAATTTTTTTACCATTTTATCAAAGGGTACCAGTTTCTTTTTTTTTACTATTTGTGTCTATTACATATGTGTTGACAATTGACATTATTTAAATTTACTTTACATTGTTCTTAAATTTCCTGTCCATTTAAAAATATCTGTTGTAAAGTATGTTAAGTATTTTTAAGTTTGTCTGATTTTTTTGTTTTGGACTTTGACCTTTAAACATGCCTTTTTGCATTTCAAATCCTACTTTATAGATATGTATTTTTTTTATTCTATTTGCTTTATTAGGCTTATAATCATGTATGTTTTATTATTAGGTATGGCTTTGTTAAAAACATTTTATGTTAAAACAATAAAGCAATATTTGATTTGATTTGATTTGATAAAAATCCTATCCAGATCAAAAGCGTTACCCAGCGAGCTGAATTTCTAGCCACGATTGCCAGCATTCGTCGAGAACTCCCTAGCATCAATTGAAACATATGCTCTAGTAAAGGTGGGTAAATTGAAATCACCAAACAGCAGCACCTTTGAGGAAGGAAAATAGTCTTAAACATGATCAACAGAGAACACATAGTGTTCATAGTCAAGGGCACATGACGATGGGGGAATGTAAACCACACCCATTATGCAAAACTCGTTTCCAGTACGAACACCAATCCAAACTTGTTCGATGTCTTCGCCATTCGGGAGCGTGTAAAGGGTGGAAGCAAGTGAAGTTTCAACAGCTATTAGCACTCCGCCACCACGAGCCTTGCCTGTTAGGTCAGGATTTCTGTCTTCTCTATAGTATAGTTTTTTGGAAATAATTCATCACTAGATATTCCCTCACTCAGCCAGGCTCAGTCACCACTATGATGTCGTGATTGGAATTAATTACCTCCTGCTGAAATTGAACTGTCTTGGTTCTGAGACCGCGAACATTCTGGTAATAGATGGATATTGGGATGCTTTGATGTGGAACGACCTGGGTTTGTAGATAGTAAACGTTGATTGGGAATATTAACTAAAGATTCGGTATTAGTTCGGACAGGCGATGAACGTGCAGAAAATTTTGTTTCGCACGATCATTTGATTGTACTTTTAGGTTGTTTAACCCGCCTTCAGTCGCGCCAATTTTTTCACGGGATAGGTCGCACGTATAGAAATTTTCTAACAGCAAGTCGCGCGATTAGATCTTATCTAACATTTATACTTTTACATGCGAATGAAAAAAAACAGATCTAGATCCTAGATCTATTGAATGAAATAACTGAACAACTGTGACAGATAATAAACACCACAAACATATTTGTAACAAAAAAAACGTCATTCAGCGCACGAAAGCGAAGAGACGTGGTTGGTCACGTGTTAGATTATTATTAATATTTGCATTGATATGCAAAACCGCTTACTCCTCCCTAACAATATTCTCGTGTATGCTGCACTCTGACCAGTAGGAGGCATTCATAGGAGCCCATGATATTTGGGGAAGAATAAAAAAAAAAAGTATGTAGTCAAACTAAATTTGTTAGATTTTTTCTAACAACGGGACCGATAGCGTGTTAATATACTTAGGGTTTCTCTTCTTTCAGGATCCCTTCGTTTTATTGACTCAGTATTATGTTCCATTCTAGGTGTTGCTTTTGTTGCTTCACAAGGCTCGGCATGTTTGGATATTCTTGATTTGGTGAGACCTTTATATGTTAGTGTATTCATTGCTGAATTTAGTGCACTATCTGTAATAAAAATTTCCTTATTTGATGTTAGAATGTTTTCCGTATTGGTTGCTGCATCACGTTTTACCGTGTTAATATCTTTATGTGGTATATTTATGGCGGGTTCTGGTTTCGCTTAGTTTTTTATAGGTATAACAATTGTATGGTAAATATAGTTGAGGACTTTCCATTTACTCCTATTAGTCAATGAGCCATTATCGTAGACGTCCCGCAGTTGAATTATTTTGTTTGTATCAACAAAGTTCTGATATCCGCTCATTCAGTCTGAGTAAACTTGTTCAGAATAGGTTTGTTTCTAATGAGTACCCACATTGGTCGAAGAACAGAAAGTAAATTAAAGCTAACCAATTTTAATCTCAGAACATTTACTTTCTGATGTGTAAACATCTGACGCGGCGGTATGATGGTAAATTTCGGCAAATGAAATGGAAATGTGCAAGCGGATGTGGCATCATAACCATGCGCAGTGATTAGTACGCAGCTACTTCAGCGCTTCCTTGTAAAACGTGTTCGTTCTAACGCCAGAATATAGGCAACCAATTCCATATAAGTGGTTGCCTATATTTAGGCGTCACGCGGCCTAAGGTGGCATTAGATTTTCATGCCGATATAGGATGTGTTTACACATCAGTCTTGAGTACTAGCAGACTCGCTCTTTTTTTTTATTTATTTCCAAATGACTCCTCGATAGACAGTGCCCATATTATAGTAAAATCGCAAGAACAATAAAATTTGCTGGAATATGTAAATAACCGATATAATATATTCATGTTGAAATACAAATGATACTTGATGATATACGTAATATTCAAAAAGAAAAAAATAATCATTTAGAAGGATCGCTGAACTTCGATCAGAACTGCGTCAATCTTTACAGAATTTCAAGAATGGCTCTTAAACGCAGGGATCTACTTTGGTTGATTCAGGGCTGAGCCTAGTCAGAGAGAAAATAACTAAAAGGGGAGGCGACTGCCTGTCAATCGATTTTGTATGCGCATGTCCAAGCACAAAGGGTATAATTGTCAAAATCAAAACATCATCAGCCGATTTCAGGCGATCAGATGTCATTGTCATTAGCTTAAAATGTTTTTCTCCGGATACTTAGTGGTATTGTTGTCAAAGGTCACCAAAAACGGGTACACAAACATGAAAGGTGCCGACACGTATTGTCGCCTCTTCTTTTAGTTTTTTTTCTATCTGGCCTAGTTGACCCAATTATGGAAAGGCAGAAGAGAAATGACAAGAATGTTATTCTGATTAATCTCCAGGAAAGCACATCTGAAGTGACTAATGAACGTATTATTCATGACAATGCCTATGCAGGGCACTACTCTTGAAAGTTTGAACTTAAATGGTGATACTGAATTTAAAGTAGAAGAACCACCAATGAGAAAAATTGAGATCTAAACGAATTCGCTTAAGTCCATCAACTGTGGAACACGTTTTGTTGATGTGTCATGTGGTCATCAGAAGTATGTGTTCGGATCCCAATCATATATGAAAAATAATTACGAAATCTATTTAAGTAAGCAAGCAATATAAAGCGTTACACATTAAAGTAATCCATATATAAAACGTATTATGAAAATTAGTTACAATTTGTACCCTAAAAATTTTTAAAAGTCTATTTTGGTAAAAAAAAAATTAAAACAGCTGAATTGGTAGGTCCTAAATTTTGTCTTAAAATGTCGTGATCGTGACTAAACTTAATGCGTTTCTGTGCTCTGCTGTAGTTTGAATATGGAGTTTACATAGACTTCTGAAGAAAGTGTTAGTACTAAGATTTACGTTCATTGGGCCTTGCTGAGCCATAAAGTGGAGAATTCATATCATAACTGGTTCACATTAAGTTCTTAAGCTATTATTATTTTATAAATAAAGCAATGATCTGACATCATCATTTCCTTTTCAAAGTAATTCAGAGTCAGATTCATAACGAACAGGCTTTTGTATAGACTCCAGACCTCTATGTGAATATTGCCTTTTCTTTTTATTCACGTCTTACTATATGTATATTATTTATTCATTTCCTTATTTCAGCTTAAATTATACAGAGAAGAAGTAAATAAGGAAATGCAAAAAGTGAAAAGTGACCAAGGAGATGTGGTATGTATTCAAATCAAAGGTATATCATGAAATTATTAATTTAGACAGTAGTAATTTGTACGCTTAGTATCTACACTAGATAATACCGTGCATATAGTATGTATGTATCTTTTCTTGCAATTTATACATTTAGCAATTTTAATTTTTTGTTAGGCTTATCTACAAAAAGTCAATGACGATCTAAGAAGCGAATTGTTTGACGCCGAACAGAGAATAAACATGCTTCAAATTGAAAGAGACATGCTTAAAGCTAAAGACAAGTACTCATCCCGGTAAGTTGAAATTCTAATGAAGCATGAAGTGTTTTTTACCTTTCACATTTTGTAATGAATTTCGTGGTTTTTTTCAGGGAATCCCTGCAAACCGTCCCGTTAGAAAAAAACGCTACTAAACAAGGAATTTCTTTGAGAGGTAGAGGAAACAAAGTGGCCGACAGGGACAGTGTGAGGAGTAGTTCAAGTACAATATCGATACGAGACAGTGTAAGGTAAGACATGTCCAAATAAGAGCCAGTCTAAACAGTAGGAAACATTTGATTTAAAAATTAATGAGAAATTCAAACTAAACTCGAAGCTGGCATTTGAAAAGTTTCTTTATTTAATGCGTAAGCGGAAGTAGTTAGCATAAAGGACAAAAAATTACTACTTACAATCCTGGAACATTTTTTGCGTTTTTTGTATGAGAAATTAATGTTTTAATATCGATGCGTATTCGCATCGTTTTTAGTTTTGCAAAGTGGGTATTCTATTTTGTCATCTGGGACATGTTTAAAACTGAACTGTCTTGTTTTTGTAGGGAGCAACAATTGCCGAAAGTCAAGAGTGCTTCTAACTTGCACGGTAGAGACTCTGTCGACAGGATGATGCGAGATAGAAAAATGTCGACGTTGCCATCACGTTTGAAACATGGAGATATTATTGAAGAGACTATTACTGTTTCCAGGAGGACATCCATTAACAGTGTTGGTGAGTAATGGCGTAATTGGTTATATTATTTATTTTTCGTTCTGGTATAATCGGGGTATCAAGTAGATCAGTAAAAGAGAGTGATTCGTTTATGTTCAATAACACCATATCTCAACTCTTATGGGACTTTGTTGGAGCTGAATGATAATTTTAGCATCAATGAAGCGTTTCTCTCGGTGATTACGATTGCAACTTTCCGCTCTCACCGGTCATATGCGATACTAATTTGGGAATATGCAGCTAGTACCCATATACTCCTTGGTGTCGTCCTTGTACATCTTAGAGAATCTACTGCACATTTGAAAATAATAAATGGGTTTGCAGTTCACCTGAAAATGTATAGTTACAAGGCAAGGGACACTGTGTTAATTTTGTATTATTTTTAAGCCATTAACCTCTCACAACTGGCACACTTGAAGATGGTACGGTTATCGCAATGTAACACAATTTATTTATTTCGTGAAATACTAAATTAAATTCCTGCAGACGAATTGCAAGGTCTGATAAGGTCTTTATTTAAACATCATGATTAATTTCATACCTGCCGATGGTTTTTGGTAATAATTTTAACTTGTTTTTAACGGACATGTAACATCCATAATGGACGAAACGGGTTTAACGCACTAAATCCCTTTAGAACACTAGCATCTTCGTCAAGTCTCCAACGAAGTTCTGAAGTGATTCGGCCAATAATGGGATAATATAATTTAGCCTGAAAATCACTTTTTTAGTAACGCATTTTTCCTCTTCAAGTGAGGTAATTTTTTTGATAATTAATTATTATTAGCCGATGAGTTTTTTAGAGCCGAAGTACATAACTTTTCAAATTCAGAATCTAGCCTATATGATACATACTATTTTAGTGATTCCAGTAATGCGAAACTTTTTAAATATCACTGTCTTAAATAATTAGAAGCATTCTTTATTTTCGACAAGAATTCACAAAAAAAAAACTCCTAAATTGAACCAAAAGCTCAAATTAATATTGTTCACGAGCCTGTTTGCCTCTGGAGAGTGAACGCTATTTTGTATTATTTATTTATTAAAAATATATTACAACAATAAAAACGGCAAAAACAGATAATTACAAATGATTACATACTAAATAACAACCCATAAGCATATATAACTTGTCAACCAATCCAACAGACTACCATTGATTCTAAGCTCACACAATTTCCCAGACAAAATCCCATGATTACCTCTATCAAACGCCTATGCAAAGTCCGTACATATGCAATGTACCTCGAATCCCCTCTCCATTGAACCCGACCGAAATTCTTCATACAGTAGTAAGTTTAGTTCAGTTGATTTCCTAGATCTATTCGTATTTCTACACGTGAGTGGGCTCAAATAGGACCCTCCACTGCGACCCTTGGTCTGTTGTCGCTCACATCTGTGGTTTCCACTATGCCAGAGGCTCGATCCTTTTCATGAAATCGAACAGCTTTCTGGGGTGGATAGTTTTCAAATCTGCAAGTGTGATTTGAGAATTTCCAAAGACTGTTTGTCTGGTTCTTTCCATTGCTGGACAGTGGCATACAACATGCTCCATTGTTTCTTCGTCCTCCAAGCACAAGCGGCATCCCGTTTCTTCGGAGAACCTTATCTTGTTCATGTGGCTTCTTAGCCGACAATGGCCAGTGTACATGCCAACTACAGCCTGTACCTGCTGTCGGCCAAGTTGAAGAAGTTGTCCAGTTCTCACTCCTGATGGCAGATTCACCGCCATCTTTGAATGAGTTAGGCCTGGTAACTCTCTCCATTTGTCTACAAATTGCTTTTGTGTCCACCTGGAGAGGGCTTCTTTAACTGTGTTATAAGCTATTCCCAGTACTGGTTCTGGTCCTATGAAGGCCGTTGCGGCCGCCTGCTTAGCAAGAGCATCAGCTTTTTCGTTGCCTTCATATCCTGTATGTCCAGGTATCCAGATCAGTGTAAGTTTATTTTCTCTACCTAGTTTGGTGAGTAGTTCCTGGCAGTTCCATACTGTCTTGGATGAACAACGGCTGGATCCAAGAGCTTTTAAATCTGCTTGACTGTCCGAGAAAATTTTGATTGACTTGTCTTTCCAGTTTCTATCGATGAGCCACTGAGCAGTCATATCAATGGCCTTAACTTCAGCCTGAATGTTTGCCTAGGGAACACTTAAGCTCAACCTTTCCAGTTTTATTCCATGCAGCGGCACCTGCACCATCATTGGTCTTGCAGCCGTCAGTGGACCAATACTATTCTCTGTTATTCTCAGATGTTCCGAGTCTTTCGCCCATTCGTTCCTCTCTGGTAGGAGGACGTCATAGGCATGGTAATAGGTAGTTTGGTATAGGCATAACATCTGATGGTAGACGCAACACACTATCCTGCTCATTGGCATTTTCCAGCCTGTAGGGCACCATGATGATCGCCTGCGGATTGTTGATCACCGCCTGTGTCAATCTATACGTCGCCCATCTGGCCTCCTTCTCTAATGGGTGTAGTGCCGACGGCGGCACTAATTGCCAGATAATTTGATTCTCGCGGAGCTCTGTAAGCTCTTAGAGTACCAAGCTACTGCTCCTTATGTTATCATTGGTCTTATGACCGCAATATAGAGCCAGCGAATATTTTGCCACAAATTTGTCTGCAGGTCCATAGTGACAGTTTCGCTTTTGCGGCAATTTTATCCAGATGCGCATTCCAGTTAAGTGTCTTATCTAAGGTAATTCCCAGATACTTCACTGTATTCGCAAATGGAATAGTTTCTCCTTTGAGTAAAGGTGGTCTTAGGTCCTCCAGCCTTTTCTTCCTTGTGAACGGTACTATAACTGTTTTGTGTGGGTTCATAGATAGTTGTTCCCTTTCACACCAGTCATAGACCACGGTTACCACCTCTTGCAGATCCGCTGAGATAGTTCTTTGCGAGTTGCTTCTAATCAGTATTATTAGATCATCCGCATATGCCTGCACCTCCACATCCCACAGCGACAGGACCGCCAACAGACCATCCATCAGGAGAGACCACAGAAGGGGCGACAAAACCCCGCCCTGCGGACATCCCCTAGCAGCCCTGGCTCTGTAGCTCTCCCCTGTAGGGTTATTGTGCCTACTTTGCAATTTAACATACTTCCGATTCAGTTCCTTATTTGTGGTTCAACCCCTCTTTCAGCTAATGCTGTGTATAAGGAGTTTGGTTATGCATTATTAAATGCTCCTTTCAATGTCTAAGAACACACCCACCGCGATAGTCTTGCTGTCTAACGCTTTTGTATATGTCCCCGACAAGGTTGTTTAGTGCTACTTCTGTAGATTTGCCAGTCTGATACGCATATTGGTGAGCATTTAGTGGGTACTCACCAAGTGCACCCGTTCTAATGTGCACGTCGAGTATCTTTTCCATGCATTTCAACAGAAAGGAGGTCAGACTTATTGGTCTCCATGAGTTATGTGTTGATTCCCTACGTCTCATCTTTGGGATGTACACCACTCTGATTTTAGTCCAGCTACTAGGTATATGATTACTCCCAGATCTAAATCCAAACTGTTGGTCAATAAGGTCGCCATTTAATTTACTTAGATGACAAAAAGTCGCAGATTATACTTTCAAAAACTTTGTGGATAATACTAACAATGCTTAGAGGTCTATATAGCTTAACTTCCATCAGTAAGGAAATGTTCCGGTGTTCAAAGATTCATTGAAAATATGGAAAAGTGGCCGCGAGAGAACAAAACTGGGCCCTTATTAACATCCAACAGGCAACTTGTTATATATACTTGAAATAGCTATATCACAGTGTGAAACATTAATATTATTAGTTGATAAACATTATCAATATGATTATCACAGTATATTGCTGAGAAGAAACAGGCAAAACCATTTGCTATCTCCTTGCCAGAAGAGCATTTGACATTTTCATAGTTCATTTCGCAGGTATACCTGTTTCTCTACGTTTACAATTGACGAAATTGCAAAACTGTTTTTAAATTACTATTTACAGAGTTCTCAGTAAGGAAAACATATCTTTGATATCATTGTGAAGTTAATTTTGGACAGATCTTTCTCAATCTTGAAAATTCCCTATAATCTAAAGGTGACTGACTCTCCTTGCAAGCTTTGTGTGCTCTCTTTTTGGACAGAACTGCGGTTTTGAGCTCCTCTGAATATTATCTTCAAATTTTTTCAACATACATACGTTACATTTCCATTGCTAAACAAAGTATCGTAAAAGAAGGCAGTCATGGCAGCCAAAGGTTTCCCCACCGGCAAAAAATCCCAATCAATCAAATTCAAAAAATCTCTATAATAGCCTTCGCATGCCATACCACTGTTCAAATGGCTACCAATACTGATTTCAAGGCTTAGTGATGGCTGATAGTCGTCCATTGGAATTAATTCCTCATCCGCCCGACTGACACTAACACTCGAATCTGCAACAAGGACCAGGCCCGGTCGAGACCCACTGGTGTTTGACAGCTGGTTTACCTGAAACAGGCCATTGTATGTGCACATGTTGGAGACAGTAAGGATCCGTTTGACTTCATTTGGAGGAGTGTTGGTTAGTGCAAAACGTGCTGAACTCAACTCCTGTCCCCCGTCCAGCTCGAGGTAGATTGAAATTCCCCCAATATATTAATCCCCACCTCAGGATACCTTTTACCAAGAGATTCGACATTGTCACTAAAAATCTGGTATTTGACAGTAGGTGAACGAGTAAGGAAATAGACTGTACCAATTATTCGAGTACCTCTGCCTGAACCAACCATTACAAACAACTGTTCTATATCCACTGAGGATGGAATACACACCGACTTTATCTCTTCGAACTGTTATCAGTACACTACCCACTCGTGGATGCTAGTTTCTTCAGAACGGTCTTTTCTGAATAAGTTGTAATTATCTAGGAATAATTCAAAGTTACAGCAGTCACCACTCAGCCACGTTTCACTAAAAACCAAAATGTCACAACACAAACAAGAGGCATTCTGTAACAGCATTTGTAGTTTTGTCCTAAGACCGCGAACATTTTGGTAATACACTGACAAGCTAATTGAATTGATTGCAACTGCACTCAGTTTTTGCTGCTAAAGTAGACTTTCCCTTCACGTATCGGATCTGCAGATTGTCCCCGCCCTGAGTTCTTCTGGTACGTAGTTCGTCGAAAACAACCCTTTCAACCCTCTGGCTCTGGGTAAGATCAGCGCTCAAGTAGAAATGAGTCCCTTTAAGCTTAGAACGGTTTCTAAGTAGTTGCTGTGCCACCTCAATGGAGCAATGCACACTGCGTCCCAAATTGAGTAAATGACTACTGAAATGCTTAGATCTATGGTTCTTAGTGCTGCTCTAAATGTCATATAAAGTGTGGCAACATATAATATTTAGTTTAAATATGCTCTCTTAAGGCACAGCTTGATTGCCGAAATATATATTTTTGATTCTAATAGATTTTCAACTCGGAACAGATAAATTTTAAAATAGGAATCAAAGGTAACATACAAAATTCGGACACAGTCGAATTGTATGTCATATTTTTCTTCTGTTATAGGACAAAACTTAGAAATGGAAGATGAAGACGAGGATCTGTTTAATAACAAATACCTGGATGATCTCAAAGAAGGACGGTGCCTTCCCGTCACAGGTTAGTTTCATAATTCTTTAGATTATTTTTTAGAAGTTCTATATTTTTGTGGTTTTATGGTAAAAGTGCTGTTATTTATTGTTGTGAAAATAATCCAACGAATGGTGAAGCCCCTGAATTAAACAGGGGGCAGGCAAAACACACTCAGTAGGAAGAGAGTGCTTGAAAGGCGTTCAACCACATGACTGATTCAAGAACACACTGACCCTATCCATGTTCCAAGTCCAAGCAGAATAATTCCTGTTTTATGTCTCACACTGAATTATCAGCTAAAAATCAGAATTACATCTCCGAATAAATTAAAATTTAGAAATTTGATATCAGAAAATCAATTCAATTTGAATAAAAGCCAAGATGCTTTATTACTCGTCTGGAGGAATACTTGATGGTAAGGAGCAGTCAGGAAATTTCAATCTGATTTTCTAGGAACATTTTTCAGTGGTGATATTGAAAAATTTGGTACCGGTCACTTAAATATTAATTTAATCCGTTAAGACCAAGCAAAAAATTTGGAAACTATTTGTTATAGGTCGAGAGTCAAATGCCAGTAGAATGTCGCAATTAGCGTGGAGAAATTCGATGGTACCACCTCATTTGAAGAGCTCCTATCCGGCTGAGATGCAGTTCGTCAGCCCTACACGATTTAAGGAAGACGAGATCAAGGTAATTCTTATTCGATTCTTTCGAGTTCGATAGTTATTTTTTGTGCTTGATCGACACCTCTCCTATTTGAGTCAAACGTAATGAACATTAATTATCAAGAATGACGTCGAATTTTGTAAATAATAAGCTATAGAACGACTTTCTCTTTTCAGGCTGGTAACGTAGACTTTGAAGACAGCACGTGCAGACTTCTTCCAGGGGAAAAACCGCGACAGAAAAAGGACTTTGGAACGACCTCGTACAAGAAACCAGGTCCCCCTACGCCTAGTAAAAATGGAGGGAGGTCGTCGCTGCAAGGCAACGAACTTCAGCCATTGAGAGAGGCAAATAGTGCAACGCCCAAAAAAGTAAGTTTCCACACGACTTATTTTCCGTTGGTAATTTTGCATATTTTCGTTTCAGATCACTCCCAACCGAATCAGAGCCTTGTTCAAAGGCTTCAAAGATGGCGGCAATAATACTGAGGTAACGCTTCCAGTAGCTTGCATAATGAAAACTCTGTCTTACGCTTGCCTTTCCTGTAGCTACTTTAGTTTCTTCTTTGCCGCTCGCCTGTTCAACCAGATCGCTTCCTTTTTCTGTAGCGGGATGGATTTCCTTTAATGGTAGTTAGACTTGTAGAGTAGTGTATATAGTTGTAGTGCATGCGGTTTTATTTATTTTATTAAACGAGGTTGGATGATTAAAAGAATATGCAAGATGATGATCAAAACAACATAGACTGCGTGAAGGATTTCTGCCAATTTAAGGTAACTATGCGTAAAGCCCCAATTTAGTATATTAATATGACGCAATTACACCAAGCCAAAAGTTCACCTCAAGACACCATAAACTAGTAGTAATATAAAAATTCTTATTTTCTGCCCTTTGAAATGAACCAATATGCTACAAGTTATATGAATTACATGACCCTTCGACTCCCTTTCATTATATAGCCTACTTTGGAGTCCACGTTTTTTTGCAATTTTGATTACTTCCATAATCTTGAGTCACATTACACAGAGATGAAATTTATATACACGATTGAATTACTTTGCCCTTTTAAGATTTAGCTTTAATGCAATTTTTTTACCTTGCCTTTAGCTGTTATTGAGACGTGATGATGAAAGTTTGTTTAGTAGACTATTGCCAAAGTCAAATATCGCTTTATTGTTATAAACAGAAGTGTTGGTAACAAAGCAGTTAAGAAATTAAAATTAATTATCTACATTCTGACAGTAGAAAATTCATTTTTGCATATAAAATATAAACAAATACAAAACGTTTGATGAATACAAGTAAATAAATAAACAAAAATTGTATTAAAATATTTTTCCAGAGAACAAATGCTTCTGCTTCTTGCCAGTAAATCTGAAATTAGCTCCACATTCCAATTTTCTTATGCGAAGAAGCAGGTGCTTAAAACCCCTCCTGCCCCCATATACAATAGAGGCACTCACCCGCTCAGTTTTTGAGATGGGCAGTGCAAGTGTGAAGGAGTTTCGAAAATTGTAATCTGATGGAGGGTTAAGCCGATGCTTACATTTTTATTTATAAGACAAGCTGTCTCCAGTATAAATATAGAAGACAGTGTCAGCACAACAACATCGATACGTGACCTAGGTGGAGTGGCTCTTCTAATTAACAAGAGAATAAAGAACAAAGTCGTAAAAATGAACTCAATATCAGAGAGTCATCTATGTCGTCCTTAAAATATCAGAAAGGTATAATCTGCAAGTCATTCAGATATATGCTCCAACAAGTGATGGACCAGAAAACGAAATAGAACAATTATATGAGGATATTATACTAGCCCGACAAACCGAAAACGCCCATTTCTGTATGATGATTGGAGACTTCAACGCAAAACTGGGCAGTAGCAATACAAAACAAAGGGAGATTTGGTATTGGCCAAATCAACGAAAGAGGCGAACCACTGACTAACTACCTCCAAAACGAAAACCTCTACTGCATGAATACCTTCTTTCAAAAACCCGAGAGCCGCAGATGGACCTGGAAGAGTCCGGATCAAAGAACCAAAAATGAAATCGACTTCATTATCACCAACCGCAAATATATTGTATCGGATGTAACTACCCTAAACAGGTTCGACTTGGGATTTGGGAAGCGACCACAGACCTGTCCGGGCGAAAGTAAATATCAAGACTAAGAAGAAAAGACATAATAACAAGGCCAAAAAGCTTCCCAACATCAGCCGAACTTCAGAAAAATTAAATTAAATATCAAGAAGAGCTAAAGAAGAAACTGACACCAATAGACAGACTCAAGGACATGGATCAGACGAGCCTAGAATGTAAAATTCAAAATGATATTAAGTAAGATTGCTGCAAGAAAAGTCTGCAGCAACACGAAGTCCAAAAAGAACAAAATATCTCAAGAGACTAAAAACATGATGAATATAAGAAGAACTCTAAAAAAAATTAACACCAGAGTATACCGAAATAAACAGAGATCAAAAAGAGAGCGAGATATGACATACGAAAGCACAATACAAATCTCATACAAACAGTAATGGAAAACAATAAAAATCTTAAGGTCATTAAGTCTGTAAATGCAATATAGGCAAAACAACCATTCACCAACTGAAAAATAAGCAAGGCGAACTGAAACGGGAAAGGAACGAGGTGAATGAAGCACCAAATACTACAATGCAATATATTATAAATGTAGGCTTAGAAGAGATCCTGGATATCACGAACGAAGAGATCACGCAGGCTTTATCCCAAATGAAAAATGGCCGTGCTCCGAGGGAAGACGGAATAACAAAGGAAATGATACAACTCGGTGAAACTGTAACGCTGCAGTCAGTAAGCATCCTCATGAACAAATGTCTACATACCGGCGAGATCCCCGACAACTGACAAAATGCACGGGAAGGGTGACAAACTAAATATTACAAACTACCGCCCAATAAGTCTCCTACCTCACCCATATAAAATACTCACAAAAATCATCATCAATAGACTTATATATAATAAGTTCGACGCCTACCAACCGCCAGAACAAGCAGGTTTTCGTAAAGGATTTAGCACTATTGAACAAATACAAAACGTAAAAACGTTAATTGAAAAATGTACAGAATATAACGTCAAGATTCATATGGCATTCGTCGACTACAACAAAGCATTCGACTCCTTTGAGTTGTGGGCCATATTTCAAAGTATGAATAACGCTCAAGATACAGGGATCTGTTAAAACATATCCATACAAGTGAAAATGGATGGAAACCCAAAAAAATATCTGTTAAACGAGCCTTTACAATGGCTCTGGAAGACATCTTCAAACAACTAAATTGGGACCAAAAGGGAATTAGCATAGACGACAGTTATCTTAGTCACCTTCGCTTCGCTAATGACGTGGTTCTCATAAGCACAAATCTAGAAGAACTACAGGAAATGATATCAGATTTAAAGGAAGCTTCGGAAAAGGTCGGGTTAAGCATGAACCTGAACAAAATCAAAATACTTTCACCAGACGAGGTACAAATACAAGTAGGAAATAGCTCAATTGAGAGAGCGGAGAAGTACGTATACCTGGGTCACCAAATCAAACTTGGTAAGGAAAACCAACAGGCAGAAGTGAGTAGACGAATCAGACTAGCGTGGATGGCCTTCGGACGTCTCAGAGACACACTTAAAAACCCTGCCATTCCCATAAATCTTAAAGCTAAGGTCTTCAATACATGTATCCTCCCTGTTTTGGCATATGCAATGGAAACAACCCCATTAACCATAAGAACAGCTCACAAACTTCGAAGAGCGCAGAGAGCAATGAAACGGATTATGCTAGGAGTGTATACCTGGGTCACCAAATCAAACTTGGTAAGGAAAACCAACAGGCGGAAGTGAGTAGACAAATCAGACTAGCGTGGATGGCCTTCGGACGTCTCAGAGACACTCTTAAAAACCCTGCAATTCCCATAAATCTTAAAGCTAAGGTCTTCAATACATGTATCCTCTCTGTTTTGACATATGCAATGGAAACAACCCCGCTAACCATAAGAACAGCTAACAAACTTCGAAGAGCGCAGAGAGCAATGGAACGGATTATGCTAGGAGTATCACCTAAGAAACGAAGATATACGACTCCGAACAAGAGTGGAGGATGTAGTGATGCGCGTTGCCACTCTCAAATGGACCTGGGCGGGCTACATCGCCAGGCAGGACAGCACGAGATGGACAAGGCAGCTAATGCAGTGGAGACCCAGACTCTCCAAGAGAAGCATCTGACGACCACAAAGGAGATGGATTGACCACATCAAGGAAAGGACAGGAAGAAACTGGCATCAAAAAGCACAAGACAGGTTGGAGTGGAGAAGACAAATGGAGGCCTATGCCCAGGAGTGGATAAGCAAAGGCTGTTGAAGAGAGAGAGAAAGATACCGATCCCATTTAGACTAGATTTCTGCAACATAAGAGGCCTAAATACAAATATAAATTCGGTACACCAACATCTACAAGCAAATAGACCACACATACTAGCCCTTACAGAAACACAAGTATGTTCTACAACAACAACAGTAAACTACCCTTATCCTGGTTACGACTTACACACCCGATTTAGACATAAGTTCGGAATATGCCGTTTTGTCCGAAGCGACCTTCCATGTCACCGCGAGGAAACACTCGAACAACCTTGACGTCATGTGACTCAAGTTCACCGCCAAGGGAGTAACCAAGTTTATATGTTGTCTGTATCGCCCTCCGAGCGGTAGAGCCTACCAAAGCTTTGTTACAACACTAGCTACCACTTTTGACTCAATACAGGTCGATCACCCCAATTCAGAAATAATCGTTCTAGGAAATTTCAATGCCCACAACACTAACTGGCTCAAACATCACAACAAGACCGACAACATCGCAAAATCAGCCGCCCAGAAGCTTGGCGCGCTATTTCGCAACAAAAAACTGTATACACTGCAGCAGTTGTTCTTGCTCTACAAAGCGCAAATAAGACCGTCCATAGAATATTGCTCACACATCTGGGGTGCCGCACCAAAGCACACTGCTGTATTCCATTCAGAAGAGAGCTGTGCGTCTTGTCGGCGACCCGGAATTGACCCGGACTCTGGATAGTCTGGAACACCGCAGACATGTGGCCAAGATGGCCCTGTTTTACAGATACTTTCACGGCAGATGTTCCCAGGATTTGGCCCGCCTCATCCCGCCCCTGGCAACGCCTGTCAGACAGTCACGACAGACGTCAAGAGCGCACCAGTTCGTCGTACAACTGGAAACACCTAGAAAATCGCTTTACAAGAACTCCTTTGTCTGGCGCACTGCATCACTCTGGAACTCACTCCCAGGACATCTGTTTCCCCCTAATTACAACCTACAACTATTCAAGAACCGTGTCAATCAACATCTTCGCACACACACCGCTCGTCGAGCGCCATAGGATCTCCCTTTAGTGTGTGTGCTAACCCAAACTACCATAAAAAAAAATCTGCGGAAGATCGTTGACGTAAATAAGGAACAAGATTGGTCCCAAGACGGAACCCTAGGGCACACCCACATCAATTTGTAGTCGACTAAACTCAGCGTTCCCAAAAAGCAATCTTGTGCTACTCGACAAGTATGAGCGGAACCAGTTAAGTGCAACTCCTCTGAAACCATAGATTTCAAGTTTCTGCGGCAGTATTCTGTGACTCACACAATCAAAGGCTTTGGATAAGTCGCAGAAAACTGTCGCTGCACACTCTCCGGAATTCAACTGCATATAGAGGCACTCTAGAAAATTAAATACAACATCACTGGTTCCCACTCCAGCCTGGAAGTCAAATTGTTGAATATTTAGAATAGTATGCTCTTTAAGAAAGTCCATTATCTCTCCACCAATTTACCAATCATCATGGTCCCCTCCCTTGAACAATGGGGCAATCAAGGCATCTTTGAGTGTGGAAAAAAACCAGAAGAAAAGGAGACGTTTATCTCCTCAGTCAGAGCGGAAAGAGTTGACAGAGGCACCGCCATGAACACACTCTCAATGACGGTCCGTCCCACCCAGAAGAATTCTTGTTTTTCATCTTGCGTAAAGCATCCTTTATTTCAGTTGGCTCTGCTGCCTTAAGCAAAATGTTTCAGTAACATGATCCCGGATCGGTATCAGATAGGGGCAAGTTTTCGGAGAGAGTCAAATATATACCCTGATAAAAACTGTTCAGCGACTCACCCGTCAATATGTCAGGGACAAGAGCGTTCCCACGTCCACCACGTATGTCATTCACAATTCTCCAAGACTCCCTCCCTATTAGTGGATTGGTCTATTCTATCGCAATGAATTCTTATATAGGTAAATATCAAATGTGATGCAGTTGCTTATTGGCTAACTCCTTTTCTTATTACTAACATTGACGTTTCTAATCAAGGTGGATACAGTGACTTCAACTCTCTTTAGATGTGGTATATTACGTATATACCAGTTAATATTAGCTTTCTATTTGAGGCATGAAATTACTTCCTCGAGACTACACTGATGATATGTATTTCAATGATTTTCTTCAAACCACCCAATATGTCAGCGTAATTAAAAGTCGCACCTTCTGTAGGGCTAGATTTTTTCTAGAACGTTTATTTATATCTAGGCCTCTGGCATCGAGAATTGTGCGCCTGTAAACGTGCCGATTTCTACACGTCAACTATGCGATATCTTCACAATGTTGACCACAAACAACCGTATATATTGAAGGTAGGCCAGCTTTTATATAAGAGTTCATTGGAGTAATGTTTGTAGTTTGTGGTTAATGGTGCTTTAATGTGGCATAGATTTTAATTATTAATTTAGTTTTTGAATGTATGCAGTACCTTACTATATGCTTAATAAAGCCAGTAATAAGAATACAATTATTATCTAGGCTAAGAGTGGATTATCAGAATATAGAACTGGTTATGTTTTCCGGGTAGCAATGCGTTTACGAAGCCGACTGTACGCTTTACACATTTTACCCATCGTAAAAAAGGGCATTTCAAGCTTCAGTTTTTCCTTTTGTAATTGGTAAGCCATGCTGCACTCATTGCTTCCAAATGCTAGTCACACATTAAATAACACAATCCCTAAACAATTCATATATTTTTCGTTTGTTTCTGGCCACATTTTTTCATGAAAATATGGTAAGCAGACCAAGATCCCTAAAGACATTCCTGCAGTCATCCCTGAAACCCAGACCGCTAATGACTCTACAGCCTTCCGTTGCAAAGCAAAAATTCGACAGGCCTGGGGAGAATGACCCCATGACAGCTGTGAATGAAACACCGCGAAATAGGCTGTCCTCAAAGTACCTATGGGTTACGCAGGAACGAACAAGGTACAGACTCTAAGAAAGTTTTCCTGCTACAAGATCCACATGACAATTCCATTGGAGTCCTGGATCTAAATGAACTCCAAAGAACTTAACATACGAGCCAGTATTGCTGTCGCCCAGGTCTCTCATAGCAAAGACCATTGTGCTGATTTAGTCCTGGTTAAGCACAAGTCTGTTAGCTGAAAACCATTATTCAGCCTTCTCATAGGTAATCTGACACCTCTGAAGTGAAAGCTCAAGTGAGCTCGCACCACATGATACTGTTGTGTCATCGGCAAAGAGAGTATAATATGAATCAGGATCTGATAATGGTAGATCATTAACATAGATAAGAAATAATAAGGGTCCCAAAACCACCACGTTCATCACCCCATATGCCGATGATACCCCATTCACTCTCACACTCTGACACCTGTCTCCCAAGTACGACCTGAAAAGTCTAATGCTATCAACACTGATGTTATAGAACTCAAGCTTCTGAATAAGGATATTATGGTCCATGCAATCAAAGGCCTTGCTTAGCTCGCATGGCAGGACCATGTTGTACTCCATGTTATGGAAGCTATCAAGTCGATAATTCCCAAAACTGTGTTTTTGTTTTTCCCTAAATCCAAATTGACATTCATTGAACAGTTCCTCATTTTCAAAAAATGCTGTGAGCTGTTTGGCCATACACCGTTCAACAGCTTTAGAAAGGATAGGAAGAAGGGATCTAATTCTCTGTCATCTCAGGATCTCCCCTCTTATGAAGTGGGATAACTATCGCCTGCTTGAGAATCGAGGGAGACACCCTCTTTGAAACATAAATGTATAAGTTTGGTCAGTGGAATGACTATGCTGTCTTTAATTGCCCTAACTACAATAAAAATGCAATAAAAAAAATACAGTAGTATATATTCCCATTACACAAAAGGCAACATTCGCCTGCGCATTCTTACATGCTACCTTCCTAAAACTAAAGTATACCTTCTCCTACATAACATCATTCCTGGGTAACATGCTCGATAATATGCTTCTTAAATTTGGTTTTAAAGGTTAGTAGAGAGGCGCTAGTAAAAAGATCATATGTTTCTAAACTATTTAGCATTTCTATAGCCCTGAGGGCAATTGAGTCCCTAAACTTTGATGTGTGGTAAAGCGGAATATCAAATCTAGTCACATTTCTAAGACTCAATGTGTGTAAGTCCTGCCTAAGTACAAAGTATTCATACAAATAACATGGTTTATGGGAATTATAAATTTTGTAAACAAGAACTGGCTCTTTCTTTATACTTTAGAATTTAATTTTCTCGGTAACTGGCGTTATATGATCGAACTTTCCAATGCAGTAGACAAATCTAATGCAGGCATTTTGAGCAAGTTGTCTCCTTTCTTGATACCCCAGTGTTAGAAAATTATAATACACAACATTGCAATAATCCATGTGCGGAAATATAAGTGATTTAACCAATGTAGCTTCAGATGCTCAGGCAATACAAATTTAAATTCATAGAGGCTCCTCAATTTATAGTAAACCAGAGCAAGTTTCCTATTGACATGACCCTAAAAGTCCAAGAATTTGTCAAAAAGAACACCAAGATTCTTTGCTGACTCAGCAGCAGGCAGCAAGCACCCATGAATATTTAGTGTTCAAATTTTTCAAATTTGTTGTGCATTGCATTAATGCCAATGCTAATATAGTTCCTCTTTTTGGCATTCAAAATAAGTCCGTTCTCAGTAGACCACTCTGAAATACTGATATAAGATCCTCATCCACATCCTGCATCGCCTTACAAAAATCCTCAGGTGAAAAACCACGCAAAAGCTGTACATCGTCTGAATACAGATGCATGGAGCAGAACCGGACCAATTTACAAATGTCAGAAGTATACAAATTAAATAGAAGTGGTCCCAAGGTACTTTCCTGTGGGACCCCATGGTACAGGGTTATCCAACGAGGACTAGACAAGGCGATTTTTTTACTTTCCCTGTACTTTTATAAAACAACTGAAATAGCCATCTTATGTAATTTTCTCCCGCGAATTCGGATATGTTCAGCAAAAAATAATTGAACTTCAAATAAAAGTGCTAGGGGTCACTTTGATATTTTTTTAAATGGAACACCCTGTATATTACTACATTTTTGGACTCTATAAAAATCTAAACACATTTTGTGTATAATATCCTATACCTATCTTTAGCTGTTTACCAAATATTGACAGTTGAAACTCGGGCATTTTGACACTTTGACAGGCTCTAAAATCTAAACCGCACAAGATCAAAGAAAACGGTTTGCACATTCCTATCTTGGGTTTTCATAAGCTATCGAATGATAGTAACTTTGAATTTAACCGGAGGTTTAAAAGTTCCTGTTAATTTTATCCGCAGGTTAAATTCGAAGATACTCTCACTCGATAGTTTATGAAAACTTAAGATAGGAATGTGCAAACCGTTTTCTTTGATCTTGTGCGGTTTAGATTGTAGAGCTTGTCAAAATACCCGACATTCAACGTCAATATTTGGTAAACAGCTAAAGATAGGTATAGGATCTTATACACAAAATGTGTTTAGATTTTTCTAGAGAGTCCAAAAATGTAGTAATATACAGGGTGTTCCATTTAAAAAAATATCAAAGTGACCCCTAGCACTTTTATTTGAAGTTCAATTGTTTTTTGCTGAACATATCCGAATTCGCGGGAGAAAATTACATAAGATGGTTATTTCAGTTTTTTTTTTATAAAAGTACAGGGAAAGTCAAAAAATCGCCTTGTCTAGTCCTCGTTGGATAACCTTGTACATTACTGCGGACTCCGATCTCGTTCCATCCAGTTCCACCATCTGCACACGCTCCGACAAGTAATCCGCAAACCAATCACAGACCCGTCCAGAAAAACCATAGTAGCCCAACTTGGAAGTGAGAAGTATATGATTAATAAGGTCGAATGCCTTGCTGTAGTCAAGTAGTACCAAGCACGACACCCTTGCTCTGCGATGTCATTAGTGACCTTGGTTAGTGCAGTGGTAGTACTGTGGCTCATTCGGAAACCAGATTGAACATCTGGTAGGATCGTTTTATCCAAAATGTATTTGTTCACCATATTACACACCAAATATTCCAACATTTTAGCAAGAATTGGTAATAGGGATATAGGTCTTAGGTCAGTATATGATTCCGCCTTCAATGACTTTGCTATAGGACGTTTTCCAAACATTAGGAACCTCAGCATTTTTCAAACTTGCATTAAACTATTAAACATGATAGTGACCACAGATGAGGAGGGTTCATACAAAAGCAGACATCTCCATTTTTTACCAAATTGATTTTTTTGCCGATTTGTTCTCTCTGGGATGGTCTCTAGGGCTGGCCTTAGTCAGCTTCGAACAAAGCAAGACATATCCTACATTATTTGTCATTTAAATCTATGGAGTTCAACCAAAACAAGACATATCCAAACGTATACACGTAACATATCTAAAACTAAACAAAACAAGACAAATCCTATTACACGTACTCTTTCAGTGTGCAGTTTTATTTCAAAACAAGACATATCCCTATACGAATTTTCACACAAGAGTTTTTGCTGTTTTTCTCAAGTTTGTACAAAATGGAGATGTCTGCTTTTGCATGAACCCTCCTCAGATACAACATGATCCATGCTAAGGAGTAGCATGCCGTAACTCATCTCGTCAGCACCAAACGCCTTTGATTTCAAGTGTGTCAATGCAGCCACAACATCTTGTTCAGAGATCACATCAAACTCGATACGTTCATTTCCCAATCCATCCATAGTATTGTATCTAAAAAAAATCAAGTTGCCCCTCCTCAATGGGAATAGCAGACTGACTAACGGTACTGAAATGATTGCTAATCTCCTGGACATCTCTAAGATGCAAAGGAATTTCGTTTCTTGGTTTGCAATGAACGTTCCATTTATCAATGCTGGACCAAAGTTTTTTAGGATTATTTCTCACTTTATTTATTTCAAAGGTCATATACAACGTGCCCAAGATAAGGAGGGCCAGTACAGGGATCTCCGAAACCATAAGAGATAGAAAGTCGGTTAAATGGAAAGAAAATTACGAGTTCTGGTGCTGTATAATATGCCGCTTTGAAAACTAAAAAAATCCGATTGGTTCCGAAGATATCCGTAAAAATCCGAATTTTAGCAAAATTGTTTTTATTTTTTGCTGAGTTTATTTCAAGAGGTTTTTTAAAATAAATAACACTTCCTCATAGGCCTTTTATCCCCTCTACAAGATGGCGTTATTACATTTAAAATCCGACGTTTCGTTCTCGGGTCACCATCATCAACTTTATTTTTTTAAATACGGCCCTAGTTGTTTGAAATCGAATTCTGGAAGTGCTTTTAATTCCCAATTCAACGGTGTATCACAAGTTGTGATTTAATTATGTTTTAGACCTTTATTAAGCATGATTAGATGTTTTCGTGCCTATTGCTTTGTAATACATTATTACGCGAAGCTATTTCAATTTATTTAAAAAAAACTACGGCCTATTTTTTTTCTTATGGGTTAAAACCAATAATTTAACAACAATAATAAACAACAACAACAATACACAACATCAGTAAACAATACGTAATAACAATAAAAAGCAAATTAAATAAATAAATAGAACACTGATAATATAAATAATATAATATAATATTATATTATTATTATTATTATTATTATTTTATAATATCACATAAAGCGGAAGCTACGTCGGTAAGAGATGTTCAAAAAGATTTCCTTCATTTTCTAAGCATAAATAGCATCTCATTACTGCTGCTTCTAACACATTATTGAGCATTATTGGGGTAATACTCTCAAAAGCCTCGAGTACCAATCTTCGAAGTTCTTCTTCAGTTTCGAAGTTGTTTTTATACCTAAACATAATTTTCGACATACCCCCTAAGAAAGAAATCTAAGGAAGTAATGTCGGGTGAACGTGCTGGTCATGGTGTTCTAACTGGTTCACTAACTGCTCTGACATTATGAGCAGGTGCACCATCCTGTTGAAATCAATGGTTTCGAATTTCTGCAAGAGGCAAATTATCTAATGCATCCTCTAAATCATTTTGGAGTAAATTGAGATAACGCTCAGAGTTTAAATTATGGTGGTAAATAAAAGGGCCCAAAATTCTTCTTCCCACAATGCCAGCAAACATATTGAATCCAAAACGCACGTGGTGTCGTACTTCTTTTACTACACGAGGATTTTCTGTGGCCCAGGAATGATGGTTTCTTCTATTAAAAATGCCATTTTTATTTACCATGCTCTCATCAGACCAAATAATGTGATAAGGAAAATCTCTATTGTCGTGACATTTTCTCGTGTACCACTCGCAAAATGTTCGACGTCTTTCTGCATCGCCGGATCTAAGTCCTTGACAAAGCCTGTATTTAGATGGATGCCACTTGTGCTTCTTTAAAATAAATTGTGTTGTGGATTTGGCCACGTCTACATTTTCTTTAATTTCCCGTGTTGATATACCGGGGTTTTCAATAACAGCTAATAATACGTTGTTTACTTTCTCTTCATTACTTGGTTTTTGTCAGGAAGGTACAGGTTTTGTTGAAGGCACCGTATTCTTTCAAATTGGTTACTAGCTTACTAAATGTTCTTTTATTTGGCTGTCGCCTTTCCGGGTATTTATTTAAATACATCCGCTCCGCTTCATAACAGTTTCGATAAATTAAAATGAAACAAGCTAGCATATCAAATTTTTCTTCATTTCAAAACATTGCCATTTTGTATACAAAAAAATTAAAATACAGTAAAATAATTTAACCGTAAATGTCAAAGCTTATGCCTATGACGACAATTTTTTTTCCAAAGCCTACTTTTTTTTAATATGTTAAGAAAGGACCCTTGGAACAGTGCATGGAAAATACAAACTAATTACTAATTGGTAATAACTAAGACATAATAATTATGTATTTATCTTATTTTATTTTAACCCGTAAGCAAAAATTAAATCAAGTAGACCCTGTTTTTTTTTTTTAATTGAAATAATTGTATCGTAATAATGTATTACAAAGCAATAGGCACGAAAACATTTAACAATGCCTAATAAAGGTGTAAAACATAATTAAATCACAACTTGTGATACACCGTTGAAATCGGAATTAAAAGCACTTCCAGAATTCGATTTCAAACAACCAGGGCCGTATTTAAAAAAATACAGTTGATGATGGTGACCCGAGACCGAAACGTCGGATTTTAAATTTAATAACGCCATCTTGTAGAGGGGAGAAAATGGCTATGAGAAAGTGTCATTTATTTTAAAAAACCTCTTGAAATAAACTCAGCAAAAAATAAAAACAATTTTGCTAAAACTCGTTTTTTTACGGATATCTTCGGAACCAATCGGAATTTTTTAGTTTTCAAAGTGGCATATTATACAGCACCAGAAGCCGCAACTTTTTTTCCATTTAGCCGACTTTCTATCTCTTATGGTTTCGGAGATCCCTGTACTGGCCCTCCTTATCTTGGACACGTTGTATATGCTTTTTTATCACTTCTTATAGCAAATGAGAGATAATGATTTTTAAGATCCAAATAGTAATCTCTGTGAACATCATTTGCATTATAAGATCCTTTACACAAATAGTGCACTATATAAAAATCGGCCTTTCCCATTGGTCGATCCGCATGGCCCTCCGCTCGCTTCGCTCGCTACGGGGGCTCAAGAAAAGGAAACTAACCAGGTGCTAACCCAATCTAACCCAAGACATACCCAAAATCAAGAAAAAAAGCTGTTTAGAAACATAATCTTAAAAAAAAAATAAAAAAAAGCAACGGGGTTCGAACCCACGTTTTCCAGGTGAGACCCAACGATCTAAACCTCTACACCACTAGAGCTCTTGGTAGAAATCGATTGCATCACGCAGACATATCGTAATACGAGATGGATCGACCAATAGGAGAGGTCGATTTTTACATAGTGCACTATTTGTGTAAAGGATCTTTAAATGCACATCATTTTTAGTTTTTTTATACTTATTGAAGGCTTTTTTCTGTAGTTTTATTATTTCTTTAATAGTGTCAGTTATATATGACTTCTACTCTTCTTGCTATTATTGTTTTCAAGGGTGCATGCCTATCAAAGACCTCAAGTCAGCTGTCCACTGAAAATAGACACACGATCCTCAAGGGAATCCCCTTGCACCACCCTACTTTCTAAATCTAACCGTTGCATATCTATGTCAAACAGCTCCCTATGGTATTTACAGGTGCTGCAATTTGAATCTTACAATAAACTAACTTATGGTCTGCCAGATTCAGCATTTCCATAGTACCTGACACAGTAACATTAACATATTTTTCTACACATAATATATCAATCAAACTACATGAGCCTCGGCTTACTCGAGTTGGATCTGTAATAACCTGTTTTAAACTAAAGATTTCAACAGTGTCTCAAGATAGTTACTTTCAATATTTTTAGTCATTAAATTTATATTAAAGTCCCCCAAAAGGAGGGTATGATTATAACAAGGCGATAGTTCAGACAAAGTGGTTTCGATACAGTCAAGATCCATATATTTAACAAGTGGAGGCCTATACACTATTCCTAATAATATTGATTCACTTACTGTACATGCATTTAACCCACAATTGCTCCGCAAGGCACCCTTCTTTCTGCACAATATTCAACTTTGTGCACATTAACTTATTGGAACCACCACCTCTTGATACTCTGTCCCATCTAAGAAGAGAGTACCCAGGAATAACTAGTAGGTTATCTGGATAGTCGGGCACCAGCCATTATATTGCTGACTTAACTCCAAGAAAACGCAAATGGTCCCTCATTTGTCCAAGTTCATTATTAAACCAGGTGATGTTATCTGCCTGATCATATCGGACAATGTACGTTTTCTCAGGGAAAGATGCCAGAAAAGCCCTCTCCAGAGGGCCATGAACTTGGAAAATTTCTCGTCGACGCCAAGGTTAAAATCATTATTAAAATTAAAACAACTGATGGAATTGAAAAAGCCCTCTTTGGGTTATCGGTCTACAAACCTTCTAAGATGATGAGACTGGTATTTGTATCTCCAATTCAACAATTTGACACTTATGATCTGATAGATCAGGAACCAAAACATCTGATGAGATTAAATCAGCATCACAGCTGCGTTTGTACATTATGGAAGTATTCATTATGTCTCGGAGACTGAAAAACCTGTTCGTTTTAAGTTAAAATTCATCAGAACATCACACAGATTCGCAGAATTATTATCATTGCCAAAGTGAACATTAAAGTCTCCAGCTATAATAGCCGATGCTTCCTGCTTAAGATATTTAAACAACCAGCTTCTTGAGTTAGGTTTAATTATAATTTTCTTGTTAATTTTATAACATTATCTACAATTTTGTTTTCTCTTGTTTTAGAATGTTACACCCAGAGCAACCAAACGACTGAGTATTTTCAAGAACAGAAGGTGAACTCGGACTGTCTCGATCATTTTAACTGTGATTTTTAACTTTTACAACCTGTATATAATTTTTTATTCGTATGTAAGTTGATTTTTATATATGCGTAGTCACTAGTTAATAAATGTTTTGTCCTTTAAAGGGATCCTTTCTGTCAAATGACAATTTTATTGGAAAAATATATTTTATTGCTAGATTTTGTATTGTTATTTTTTTAATAATTAGACGTTTGGCTGTTAAAAAAAGCATATTAATAGAACAGAACTTGTGTCAGCATCTATATTTTCTATTTTCTAATCAGTGCATTGCGCTATTAAACTGATAGTAAATTATATTTAAAAAAACGGTGTGTGCTTAAGGCCCCACGACAAGTGAGAACTTCAACATGGCAATATTAATATTAAACGAAATAAAATGAAGAAAAAAGTTTCTTGGAGGCGCTGGGTATCAATCCCGATAATTCTCCCATGCTAAGCGAGCGCTCGCACAAGGCCCCATTGAAAAATTAATATAAGTATGCAGATCGGCATAATCCATATTTAGTCTAATAGTTCATTGGCTGTTAGGTAGATGATTATTCGAACTAATATATTACAGAGATTAACGTGATATGCCATATATCTTTTGTTACTGACTGTTTCTTTCTTTGGCTCGGCTGAAGTCGACTCGATCCGAATGCGTGTTAAAGACCCGAGCGTGACGGCCAAGCCTCACTCAACACGTAGGAAAAAGTGTGCTGAACGCACTCGTCTAAAGAGGTTTTCACTTTAAAAATAATACAGAATGACAGTACGTACTAATTATATTTTGTCCTTTCAGATCTAACACTTCTTAAATCAATAAACTGCACTTACATGAATTAATTTAAACATATAATTTAGGAAGGAACTATGTAATAAATTAATTAAATAACTTTTAATACTTAACAATTCTTTTTACATTTTGGTAACATGCCCATTTATACTATGCGACATACAAAATGCAACATCTAATAAACCTACTTTAAAGTTGTCAATACTTTATAGGAACAGCCCTCGGGCGCCAAGAGAAGGTATAGGGTCCAATGGATGTAGTGTATTCGTGAAATTGATGTTTACATCCTTATTACACCTTCTCTTCCCAAACTATGTACTAAAGCACAGTAAAACTATCAAAAGTACTTATCCAAAACAAAAATAATATATTTGGATTACTGTGACAATATGTCCCGGTGCGCCCGAGTGTCGTTACAACACAGACTACGGTAACATTTTATGCACCATTTGGAGATATGGAGAAACATAATTGAATACAAGCTTTAATCGACACATAATATCAAACTTTAGAATGTTGCGTTTTCTATGTCAGTTCTGTTTATCTAAGTCTGAGGTAAAACATGTGTAATACCCTAGAAAAAGGAAACTTAATAATAAACACAAATGTTTACCTAATTTTCAATACTTAAGTCAATAGTTGACTTTGGTATACTTTCTGAGAGCTACTGACATGCACTTCTTTTCTACCTTAGGCCCAGACCTGAAATTAAGCATATAATTTTGAAGCTTAAACACACAATCTGTATTTAAAGTCCATCCACAGTCACAATAGAGTAAATCAAAACAGACAACGGTGCGTGATCGCCAGGGTGTTCACCGACTAACAGGAGGATAGAGATTCTTATTGGCTAACGCGGGAGGCGTGAGTCAAAGTCAAAATACGCTTTATTGTTAGAACAAAAAATGGTTGTTAACAAAGCAAAATAGAAGTCCAAAAAATATATCTTAAATCCTAATACAGTATTCAATGCTAAAGCGCGATAAGAAGTACATACAGGAAAACATAATATGAGAAGCCACATGGTTAAAAATATTTCAGAACACAATATAAAATACACATAATCGCAGACTAGAACACCTTTGCACCCTCATAAAAAATTGATTTCTGCGTTAGAGTGGATGTAGGGATGGGCAGATGAAAATTGTTTTGCTGACGCGTCATATACCTAGGGTTTTCTGCCATGAATCTATACCAATTTTTAAATAGAAGACTAGCAACTTCCAGTATATAAATACAAGTCACTGTAAGGATTCTCTCCTGAATGAATAGAGGGCGGCAGGATTCCCGAGTTTTTGTCCTGCATATGTGTCTGAGAGCCCTTTTTTGTAATATAAAGAGTGACTGGATAAGATAATTGGTAGCATTACCCCAGAATCAGATGCCGTAGCGAAGACGTGACTCGACATGGGCAAAGTAAACAGACCTACCAACTGCCGCCACCCTCACAGTTGTTTTGTTAGCCAGATCAACTATGTGGTTCTCAAACTTCAGTTCATTATCAATGACTACATCAAGGAATCTGCTTCTAGGGAGCTACACAATTGGGTCACCGCCAACCGACACACCCCCGAGGTCACCCCTAAAACACAACAGCCCGGTCTTAGCAGAGTTTAGTGACAGGCGATTTGAGTCAAACCAAACCTTTATTCTCTGAAGGTAACAAGTTTAAGTGCAGGGACTTACTGTTAGGACTATGCCAGAGAACTGTGGTGTAAAATCGGCAAATAAAGTGAATTTTCCCTGAATGTCAAGATTTGTGAGGTCATTGACATACAGGAGAAAAAGTATGGGATCCAAAACAGAACCCTGCGGCACTACCCAGGTTACCGACCCATATCCAGAGGACCCAGAGCCCACGAAGACACGCTGACGATGACCCTTCAGGTAGGAAGAAAACCAGGACAATGCCACGCCTCTGAAACCATAGCAGTGAAGCTTCCGAAGCAGAATCGCATGACTGACACAGTCAAACGCCTTTGATAAGTCACAAAAAAACCGCCGTGGAAACCCTACCACCATTAATCTGGGCATACAAATCATAAAGAAAATTGTACACAGCATCATCAGTATTGTGACCCTCTCGAAAGCCAAACTGAACTTTACTAAGGATATTATTTGACCTCAGATAAGACATGACACGAAATTTAACCAGTTTCTCAATCAGTTTTGATAGAGTGGACAGAAGGGATTGAAGGTTCATCCAGACTGCTACCCTTATGAATTGGGATAACTTAGGCTGATTTTAGATACTTCGAAAATGTGATATTATTTGACCTCAGATAAGACATAACACGAAATTTAACCAGTTTCTCAATCAGCTTTGATAGAGTGGACAGAAAAGAAATGGATTTGAAGGTTCATCCAGACTGCCACCCTTATGAATTGGGATAACTTTGGCTGATTTTACATAGTTCGAAATTGTACCCATCGTCCACGAAACATTGATTGCGCCAGCAAGTGTCATCAAAGCTACGTCAGGCAAGTTAAGGAAAATCTTCGTGGAAAGATTGTCCTCTCCAGAAGAATTTTTGTTTTTCATAGAGTTTAGGACTCTCTTCAGTTCAATCAAGTCGGTGAGCAGAAAAAAGAAAGAATTTTGGATAATTATGTTTGACATGTAACCAAGGGGTTCAGTTGATGAATTGAGATTCTGTTGGAGATTCTGAGCGATATGACAGAAGAATCAAGGGGAACCGCAAGGTTTGCAACTGATTGACAGTTGCTCCTAGCGCGTATATCATTTACAATTCTCCAGCATTCTCTTGGCTTACTTGAACTATTACTCATCCGATTCAGATAATATGACTCCCTAGCACACCTGATTAGTCGACGATATATGGAGCGATAGGTATTGAAGTATTGATGAAAGGCCGGACAATCAGTATACTTTCTGATAATGTGAAGGGAACGCAGATTTTTAGATGATACTTTAAGACCCCCAGTAAGCCAAGATTTCCTCGATGCAGTCTTCGATTTAAGTCTGAGTCTGGCGTGAAAGTCAGAGACAGGATCAGGCCAGTCAAATACATTGTGCCAATCAACAGAGGCGCTCAAACCGCGAAAACGCTCATAACTCCCATCACTAAAAATTCGTCCATAGCGCGGCGCTTATCTAACATGCTTTCTAAGATCCAAAACCTTACACACAATAGCCTCATGGTCAGACAATGCTGCATTTTTAGTAGTGCAGTTTATCATGGTGCTGAGGAGGTTGGAACATAATATGTAGTCAATTGTACTCGACGATAATTTAGGGATACGAGTCGGTGAGTCAACATGTTAAAAGACTCAAACAGATTACACAAACGCAAGGTAGAAGCACAGTTCTTATCGTTATAATCTACATTAAAGCCCCCTGATATTACAATATGACAAGAACAGGGAATTTCATATAGGAGACTCTCCAGACCCAAAAGGAAATCACTAAAGTCTAAAGCTGGCGACCGATAAATGCATACAACATATACATTTTTGGGCCTGGAGAATATCATACAGAATTCAAACGTGGTTTCTTTTAGGAGATAATCAAATTGGTTTAAACGCTCAAATGAACCCCGCTCCAAAAACACATCATTTACCAGGATCGTGCAACCCCCATGGGACACTCGTGTTCTACAGAAACTGGATAATATACTGTGTAATTTGGCAGATAGACAATCTCATTCAACTTCAACCAATGTTCCGTAAGCAAAACAATATTGGGATTATTTAAATCGCCCAAAAATATTGAAAGTTCAGCTGTTTTATTCCGCACTGATTGAATGTTTAATAACAGAAGAGAATATTCTTCAGAACTGTTTAGTTTCAGCGAGAGTGCGCATGTGTGTTAGAATGAGTAGACAGGAGGGTCACACAGGTTATTGGGAAATCGGTGGTATGCGAAGAAAAACCAGTTATTTCTGAGTCATTAGATGATGATGCTCTGAAAAATTTGAAACCTGATGTTTTAAGTTACAGGCATCAATCAGGTAAAGTGTCATACATAACTTGTCGATGGGTCCCGGAGCTGTGCAGGGCACAAACATAGCACTATTCGCGTCGTCAACAAGTGATGACATTTCTCTATGCTGAGTGGCTATAAGATGGTTAAGTATAGGTCGGCCTCCAGTTAGCGGTGGTCCAATCAAGATGACATTGGTGTGTATCATCCCACAGCCTTAAACAGTATAATACTGTCCCAAATTTAAACAATCGTTTCCTTGACCTTGTTTTTGCCAACTTTGCGGTAAATGTTGCTCATAATGATGTGCCTCTGATCGAGGAGGATCCACATCATCCTGCTCAGTCTCTTGACTTTCAGGCGGTACTTCCTCATGCCGTCAACTTTCCTGTGAACAAAGCTCAACCACCCCGGTTCAACTTTCGTAAAGCTGATTATCCCAGGTTGTATGCATCGTTATTGCACACTGACTGGTCTCGCGTTCTTGAATCTCCTGATGTTGTTAGCGCATGTCAGTCTTTCTATGAGATTCTTGATAATAACTTTGCTGCCTGTGCACCTCTTAGGCTACCCAGAAGAAAGCACTTTCCCTCTTGGTTTTCAAGAGAATTGATTGACAACATTTTCAGGAAAGAAAAATTACGTCGTCAACTTCAGAGGCGCGAATCTGCCTTCTACCAGGCAAAGTATAGTTCTTTGGCTAATTAAATCACTAACTCAGAGGGACTATAACGACGTCATTGGGACTGCTGAGCGAAATATAAACAACAACCCCTCCAATTTTTGGTCTTTCGTTCAAAGTAAAAAGGCTCAGTCTCGCACACTGATCTATACGAATAGAATGTATAGATCAGTGGTCTCGCATCTCAGCCACTATGAACTACACAAATAAGCCCGTCCGTGGGCCTCATAATATCGCATCTGTCTTTGCTGACATTTTGGAAGTGTCTATGGGCGACCCGAGCACGTCGATTTGTGCGCTCAAACGGAACACTGTGAGCTAATTGACATTCCCACAGTCACTTCCGAGGACGTAACATCGGCTTGCAAAATGCTGAAAAATAAATCAATATATGGGCCGGACGGAATTTCCAGCTTTTTGGTGAGAGACTGTTCCTCAGTCATGAGTGCTCCTCTTTGTCACATTTTCAACTTGATCTTGAGTGTTTCCGGAGGTTTGGAAGATTGCCAGGGTTTGTCCTAATCTCAAAAAAGGCGATCCATGTCTAGTAGAAAATTATCGTTGTATTTCCATATTATGCAACTTTTCCAAGGTGCTAGAGATTGGCTACAGAAATACCTATTCTTCAAAATACGTAACAGATTGTCAGTTCGTCAACACGCCTTTCTTTCCAACGATCACGATTTTGTTTATATTTACTCTATTGGTTAAATGGACAGACTTTAGTTACCTACTCACTAGCGAAAATATTTTTTTATGTTATGATTGATTCATTACCACTCTCATATACTTATAGAAACTGAAAACATGAAAGGAACCGAAATAATTTTAGCTTTTGATTATTCACAAAATAGTTTTCACATTTTAAAAAACGTCTTACCCTCAACGTACAATCCCACGATCCGGTAGACAAAGCAGTGCCATCTGGTGATACCTGTAGACAGCTCACTCTGTTTTCATGGCCATAGAGTAACCAAACCCTGACACATTTTAGTGTGTCCCATACGTTAACAGTGTAGTCGTTGTATCCAGCAAAAAGCAAACGGCCTAAAATTGACAAACATCCTACTGAAGTTTAAATATGCTTACTTAAAAATTAAAGCTTTAAAAATATACACCATCTAATTGATATTAACTAAGTTAGAAGTGTTTCTGATTAAGCTGTAAACGATATTTAGCTAATTTAATGCTTAAATTGTGTAGCTGAACCTGCTGAACCAGCTATATAACTCCAAATTCTTAAATCAATAAACTTTTTTTGTCAGGAAGCCACAGTGTAGTATTGTTGACACACAGTAGGTATACGTTTGATTAGACATTGGCATAAACAATACAAACAGTATGTAGTGCTGGAGACATTCATAGTGTGATTTGTATAAAAAGAACTGTTTTTTACCTGAATGTGAAAAATCAACAGAATTGGACCCAAAAATTATGCTTTCTTTGCTATACACTGCGATCTCTTTATCAGCTCTAAGATCAAAAAGTCGACACTGGAAAAAAATTACCTATATCAGCTTGAGAAAAACTCATTTTGCAAAAAAAAAAGGAAAACATTATAATATCACATTTTACGAAACTATTTCTATAATATTTATGCAAAACAGCAACAGTCTTGTAAAGGCGAAAATTAGTTTTCATGATTTTATAATTATTTCTTCAGTTTTGTGTGAAACAATCTTGTCCAATATATTTTCACTTGCAACCACGTCACTCAAATAATATCGGCGCAGCACCTATACGATTTCCTAATATTACATTCATTTCGTAAATTACCAAGTTCTTGTTCTAAAATACCTACCGTAGCATCATCACCGGCAGTGGCAACGGCATCCCCACTTGGATGAAATTTCACACTGTTGACATCCGATTCGTGGCCTTCAAAGGACTGCACACATTGACCAGACCTCATGTCCCATATTAGAACCATTTTATCGACACTCTAAAATTAGACATTGGTTTATATGTAAAGTACAATAATATCTAATCTTAAAACATAGTTTTACAATGTGATGTTAAGTAAATCACAGTAGCCGAAATAACAATCCAATTTAAATGTCCTAAGATTTTAAAATAAAAAGGGGCAGAATTAAACACCCCTATTGTAAGAAAACAAATAGATGATTATTTTGTCACTTACTCCAGAGACAAATGTGTTGCCAGTCTCGGATGGGGCCAGATCAATGGACATAACGTCAGCAGAATGACCATGGAAACTTTGCAAAAGCTGTCCAGATTCAACGTCCCATAGAGCACAGGTTGAATCACCACTACCTGTCAAGATCTGATCAAAAAAAAATATGACTATGATAGATAGATAGTAGAATACATAAATATATGGTAGAATACAAAAATTTAATAAACGATAACACTGAAACTGGCAACTCGTGTTTTTTTAGCTTTAAATGTGGCATGATAATATATTTTTTAAAATGTCTATTTGCACCTCAATTTGCAGAACTATTAATTATTATGCAAAAACGTGCTGTCCGCGATTGTACCTACATTTATGTCTTCCTGCCAGAACTAAAAGTAAGATTTACCGTCCTTAAGAACCCTATACATTTTCTGTCTGGTACAGTCAGGTGGCAAGTTCTTACATTTTCAGTAACTAGCCAGTCAAAGTTTTGATGTGCATCAAAAAACGTATTTGCAGAAATGGCACGTTTTTTGGTATATTTTGGTTAAAATATGTCATCTGAGCCATTCCCAATATGCTTAGTTTGATATAGAAGACATTAAAAGATTTGAGAATAGCCTTAATTTTTTTTTTAGATTTGGGAAAGCACTGCAGATATCTCTAGATGTATTTTTTTTGTATGCGGCCTAGTTGAGAATAATGATGTATCTAGTCTCAGATTGTTACCTGAGATTTGTCTTCAAATTCAAATAAAAGTTCATTTATTGCCTTTTTGGTTCTTATACTTTGGGTCGTCAATTATATCCCTATTCCTATTTTAAACAATAAACATTACTTGCTACATAGAGAACTATACTTTAAAGAAAGAGAAATATTATATTAGGATTTAAACAAATAAACAGAAGTCAAGACAAAAGTCAAGATATAAAATTTACAATTTAAAATTCAAAGCACAAGTGGTGAAAAGAAAACACACACATATGGGTACATGAGATCAATATTATGACCCAACAAAACGACTATTACCAAATGCTAGCAGTAAACACGTAATGTCCCAACGGTGCACAAGAAATTCAAGAGTACTGTAAAATGGATGTGAACTAAAGAACTTTTTTAGGGTTTGCTTAAATTTTGCGTAGGGTCTAGTGTCTTTCATGCTTTTTGGAAGACAGTTAAACACCTTTATACCCATGTAGTCGGGTCCTCTCTCATACAAAGTTGTTGCACATGTTTAGGCACTCTTAGGTTAGCCCCGTACCTTGTTACAACACCACTACCACCCATTGCACTATTACTCACAAATTTATCCCTATGCCGATATACGTAACAACACATACTATACAAGTACACTGAATAAACTGTCATGATCTTAAGTTTATTAAATAGTGGTATACAGCTGTCCAGGAAATCAGCTCTACACATCGTTCTTATAATGCGCTTCTGCAATACAAAAATACGGGACATCACCTGGTTTTGGGCTCCTCAAAATAAAACACCATATAGCAGGCGCGAATGAACAAATGCATAGTAGAATGATAGCAGGGAATCATGGTTAACAATATCCCTTAGTTTATAAATAATATAGTTTGCCGATGAAAATTTCTTACATGTTGCCTCACAATGCTCAAGCCAATTTAGGTTATTATCTAGTTCAACCCCAAGAAATGTTAGAGTTTCCACCTGTTTTATGGGTTGATTATTTATATGAATTACATATCGTCCGTTTACTATTTTATTTTTGTTTCCAAATTCGATAAAATGTTTTATCTGTGTTTAATAAAACATGTTCTTTTTACACCAGTCATGCATTCGTTCAGCAGTCAGATTGGCTATCTGATAAGCTAGATTTGACTCCCCACAAGATATCACAACAGAGGTATCATCGGCAAACTGTACAACACATTCTCACCACTCACACCAACATTTAAGTCATTACAAAATATAAGAAACAGAAGAGGCGAAAGCAGAGACCCCTGAGGAACTCTTGTGGAATGTAGAGCCCTCATTGATAGGAATGATTAGCCACACTGCCCTCCATCCCTTGATGTGTATTGTTTGTATACGATCTTGTAAAAACGATTTGATCCAGTTCAGACTAACACCTCTGACACCTACCCTTTCAAGCTTTTCAAATAAGATGTTATGATGTTTTAAGTCAAAAGGTTTGCTTAAATCGAAGTAAATGCTAATTGTTGTATTGCCGACATCAAGGGAATTCATTATGGCTAATATATGTTCAAAAAGAGCTGTCTGAGTGGATCGATTTCGTAAAAAACCATGTTGCGTAGTACTGAAAAATGAAAAGGTATGCAGGAAGTTTAGCAGTCTATTGGAGAATGCCCTTTCAAAGACTTTTGAAAAAGCAGATGGGACGGCAATTGGTCTATAATTCTCAAAATGGCTCTTATCGCTCATTTTATGCAAAGGTATGACTCGACTCTTTTTCAAATTTGTAGGGAGAGTCCTTCAAGAAATGACTTGTTGATTTATGGAATGAGTGGTTTGCGTATTAAAAATTATATATTTTTTAAGAGACTACATGGGATTTCATCTAGCATGTGGTATTGATTATACCCACAATCTCTTTCTCATCCACATGAGTCAAAAAGAATGATCTTTCGTTAATAGAATTCAGCTCATGCTGGTTCTGCACTTCATCCCCTTTAACAATCGGAAGTTTGCCTTTATCACTAACTGAAGAGATCACCTAAAAAGCCTTATTATAATAATATCTAGAATGTATATATTTAAAATATTTTTTATTGCTAAATCTAACAAAAAGTTTGTTGATACCCTTAACGGCAATTAGCTAAATTACATTAGACCCAAAGTGACATAGTATTATAGTAATTATAGGCTAATTACAGACTACACTTTCAATAAAACTATTTTCCCAAGGAAGTATGTTCTCTTATTTTGCTAAGCCTAAGTAAAATTTACCTTGCACTTAATTTTATGATTTGTAAGGGTTTTAAATGGGATAAAATTATAATATATCATATTCTGAAATAAAAACCTAAAAACCAACTCCCTCTTACATCTAAGTTTACTTTTGAGTGATTTCATGTACCACATCCATTAATGTCACTTCATACGAAAATGTTAATCTTAAAGTGTCTATTGTTCTTTGTCACTTAGTGCACAAATAACACACTAGACCAAACATGCAGGATAATACCTGAATTTCACAACCTAATTTTGCAATGGGTTACAATCCTTTCCTGGATTACTCCATATTGAAGTCAGTAAAAATCTAGGAGTGAGTCAGAAAAAAAAATAAACAAACTTAAATCGTCGATCAAATCATCAGAATAAATATTATACACCTTCTTTCCAAATAGGTTTGGAAATCAACTTTTCAGATATTTGTTATTATATGCAGAAAACTAAAAACCCTTTATCCCAAATAATATTCTCAAGAATTCATTCTTTTAATTCTTATATTATTAATGCTTTTTATGGAATCACTATTCTTCTGTCCAAATACATAGTACTCTCTCAATAAATTTTACCTGAGTTTAAATCTTGTAAAATAACTAATAAAGCTGTTCAATTTCAAAAAAAGTACCGCCATGTCCATCTATGTGCAGAAACGTTATGATATATATACTTGCCTGCTGATCTGAATTAGGGAAAATACAGCAACTCATATAACTTGTATGAGTGCCAACAGTTTTCTTGCGGGTAGAAGGGTCTTCATCCAAAATCAAAGGATATACAGTGACTTTGTTATCTAGACCACTAAAAATAAAAATGTAAATAGGTGACATAGGGAATAATTTATAAACTAATGATATTAGGCTGTCATATTTGATTATATGAATATAAAAAAAAAACAGTTGCAATCAATATGTTTTACTCTTTGTAATATTCTTCATTAAGTAATTAAGCATTTTGTAAATCTAAATTACAAGTAGATGAGCTGTATTAAAAATAATTAACCACCATGCGAATATCAAGTAGGTCTCAAAACTGAAAAAAAGACCTAAGTCTAGTCTCATTACCCGCAAGCCACAATGTTCCCAGATGGTGCATAGGCACAAGCCATCACCCAAGTTGTTGCCATGGTAACAGCATGTTCCTTGTTAGTTGTATGTGCATCCCAAATGATCATTTTACCATCCTACAATTAACCAACACCTTATTAACCCAATCTCACAAATGTAAGTTTCTAATGAAGGGTAAGTCATCACTTCTAGAAAATGGACAATTGCTTAGTTCAAACAATACTAGTTATTTACCTGGGACGAAGAAACAATGTGTTTCTTGTCAGGAGACCAATCTGAACAGAGAACCTTGGCTTGATGTCCTTTCAAAGTACGTCTGGGTTTAATATTGGGGCAACTGACACAGTCCAATCTCTCAGCAACTTGCTCCACTACAAAAAATCGCAGATTAAAATTAATAGTATTTTTAAATTGTAAAAATA